>JACEGR010002843.1:0-118217 GCA_014170235.1 Listronotus bonariensis
GTATAGAAGGAACAGTTTAAAAATGTAAATTCGGTGCTCTTTGATAAGAAAAAAATCACAAAAAGTTTAAAGCAAATAAATCGGCATGCTTGTCTTCGCGGCCGCCTTTGCTATATTTCTTTTATGATATGCCGGTTGATGCAGGTGGTCATCGCACTATGGGATAGAAATTAATTTTTTGGACAAAATTCTGAAACTTACCAATCTAACTTAAAATGAGGTGCTTTTTACTGGAAAAATATTATAAATTATTACAAATGCTTTTTGAAAACCTAAAACTTATTATATGTTATTATAAATTTACACCCACTTAACATTATTATTTTTTATTGTACAAAATAAACTAAAATGTCAGCTTGTTTGGTTAATTCGGTAGTATTCTAATCAGTAATCCGATGATTATTATCTCATATGATATACAGGGTACGACAATAGGTATGATTTTTTTAAATGAAATACCCTGAATATTATATCACCACCAAAAAAATCTTTTAAAATGCTTTAGAAAAATACTACATTTGATGTGTCTATCTCAATTAGTTTCGGAAATATGACCATCCAAATCTGAAAAATAATTTTAAATTATTCTTAGAAGCGTAATAGAGATACATCTTCCCAACTTTTTTATTTTTTAACGTATAAAATAAATAATAACACTGTTTTGTTGGGTAGATTCTGTAGAATCCATATCTTTCATCAGAATGCTTTTA
Source organism: Listronotus bonariensis (assembly GCA_014170235.1). NCBI lineage: Eukaryota > Metazoa > Arthropoda > Insecta > Coleoptera > Curculionidae > Listronotus > Listronotus bonariensis. Next base: position 711 of record JACEGR010002843.1, read on the forward strand.
TCTTTTAGGATATACAGTGTAGGACAAAACATATTAAATTTTAAAATGGAAAACCTTGTAAATTATAAAAATCTTGTATCTGTCCTTACACTCAGAAGTAGCAAAAAGTAGGAAGGCAATTGTAAGTACAAAAACTGATAAAGAAAAAGGTAAAAAAATCTTTGACAAAAGTAGCGAGACTTCGCGAGACTGCATCGGAAACACAACAATAGCTCTTATTATTTAAACTCTTTTACTTTTTTAGTAAACAAGGGTAATAATAAACTAAGTAGATTAAATGTTGTATATTTATGTTTACTTAAAATACATTTTCAAGTTTCTTATTACCCCAATAGAAGTCGTCATATCCTTTATAATTTTGCGTACATGTAGTTTGGAGTATCTACTTTGAAATACACAGCATGAGCCATTAAAATTTCAAAGTTGCTTTTTGGCCAAAATAATGGATTTCTATCCCATAGTGTATCGGCGCGTCGCTGTAAAGGGTAGCGGCGCCTTTGTATAAAATATTCCGATTGCAGGCGGCCTTTTTTATGTTTTTTTGTATTATTTTCAAAGGGTACCGAATTTGCGCTTTTAAAATCGTGTTTTAACAATGTGCTTTCTTTATTTATCTAAAAAATATGTAATTAGGCTCTGTCAGAAGCGATGTGATGTCGAAAAGGTTTGTTTACTTATTTTTTGTGCACTTTGGCGGCATTGATTTCAGAATGAATTATAGGTGGCTCAGATTTTACACCCACTGTTCGCGATTTATCATACTAATGACGGCAAATTATAGAAAAACAAATGTTTTTTACAATAAGTAGAACTAAGAAGTGAAAAATTACCATACTTTAAAAACTTAACAAAATACGCTTTCATAGGATATCAAACTACAAAATAAAAAATATACATTTTAAAGAAACAAAAACACATCAAACTTAAAAGTAAAAATAATTTTTTTGCAATATTTTTCCTATATTATACTCGGAACTTTTTACAATAAATTTATAATTTTTTTATTCTTTATTGTTGTAAGATTAGTTTTAAAATGATTTTCCACTTTTTAGTTCGATGTGCTTTGAAAGCTTATTTTTCGGTTATTTTTAGCTATGTATATTTATTATAATTAAATTTTTATAGGGGTAATATCTGAAAACAAATATTAGAAAAATATATTGGTTTGCATATAAATCGCTTATTTTTGATTTCCACCGTGGAAGTTTATAAACTCGTAGAAAACAATATTTTGGAATTAGCAAACTTAGTATCTATAGAAATATAATTTAAAATTAAACAAAATTTACCTATTCTGCAGTTTAGAAATTAAAGATTTTATCAAATCTGCCATTTTATGGAACATGCAAATTAGTTAAATGACCACTGGTTTTTTGGAAGGGGGCTTAAGTTCCTGTTTATAGAGTATATTTGCCGAAAAGCACTAATATACTTTATTAATATACTTTAAATGGTCAATAATTTTGGGGAGTTATTCGCCGTCTCAGGGGGCCTAAGCAACCCTAACCCCTCCCCCCCGCTAATTGGGTCTATGGAAATAAGCTGATTTTAACGGCAAGAAGATTTAATTTAAAAAAACTGCACTTGCCTGGTGCCCCCGGGATTATCTCCAGGCGGCGCCCATGGTCTTTTATCAAAATTAATTTGAAAAATTCGACTTTTTCCAAACTGTATTTTTGCGATTAGACTCTTTGTTTTGCCTTTGCACGGTAAAGTGAGGGAATGCTTGAAGGACAGTAACAACTTTTACAAAAAGCTGTCTTTATCTAAAGCGCACTGAGTTAAAGCAACTGGTGGGAGATCTGACTGGCCACTATCAGAAGGAAATACTTGCTGAAAATGAACATATACAAGGGTCCGACATCATGATGGGTTTCAGTAACTGCAAAGTACTGACACGCAAAAGACACAGTTTGTAATTAAAGTCGTTGAAATTAAATAGGATAAATCATGAAAACATAAACAAAATACCGCCACCCTTATTATACCCTGTTGCTTTCTTCTAATATCAGCGCAAAAAGGCGCCGACAAGCGGCGTAATACAATTTTGGAATCAACCAGGTTTGACAACTTTTATGATTTTTTCTATTTGATTCCAACGATTCCCCCTCTCATGGGCAACTGTGGCAAGTCAAATATTTTGAATATTTTTTTTATTTAATTATTTATTATGTATATTTTTAGGTTAGGTAAGTTCCTTTATTTATACTTCTAAATAATAACGTTTATTAAGGAGGTAATTTTTATGTCATATATATTATTTACAAAAAAAAAAAAACAGACAAGTTGGAAACAATTGTATACATTAGGACCCTAAAATAGTGTAAAGGTTTTTACAAAATGCTTAGGTGTATATAATATATTAGCAATGTTTAACAAGGCTCTTAAAATAAAAAAAATTGCATTAAAAAAAGCTTTTTCTTTATACCTCAAATAAAATACATTTTTGTCACATCACAGTTCAAATCATTTTTTATTTCTGCCCACTTATGGAAATATTACCTTATCAGAAAAAGTAAAACGTCAATGTCTAGATTAATTTTTTTGGAAACCTTCCTTCCCTCATATTTCCTTTGATCCAGGATTAGAATTTTATGATGGTGAAATTCATATAGGGAGCATTTTAACACTTATTTCTAATGACAGTTAATGCATTTAGAAGCCCTTAAATTTTTATTTCCCCTAAGTAATATTTATATAGTGGAATATTGATAAGAGTTATAAAAATAAATTCCATGCATCATGTATTTTGAAGCACATACTGGTTTTTTCCCTCTAAGTATTTCCTCGGTGATGCAGTGAACAGAGCCTTGATCTCGGAAGCCAGAAGTCGCCGGTTCGATCCCCAGTCGGAAAGATACCTTTAGGTAGTAGTTATTTAAAAACATCATCCGTGATGGCATTACCGGGTTGTCTAAAATGAGCTGTGAAATTCAAATGGGTTAAACATCTAATAATAACCCGACACTCACGGTACTCTTATACTTAGGCAGGTATAAGTTCGAGCACCGTGGCATACTGCTAATCGGTGACGCAAGCGCCAGAGCCATTCACATTACCAGAAACGCTACTCGTTACTCCCCATAGATAACCTACATTTAGATCAGCAGTGGCAAGAAGCAGTTTTCAGTTTTTACGACCGCGCGCAGTGGGTGGACGAACATGCGCACTAAAAAGCCGTGGCAAAATACAACGCCGGCACCCCGTACCCTTCGTCCGCGGTCTGACCGTAACGCTCATTAGCTACCGTACTTCGAACAGAAAAGCAGGACGGGGTCAACACATTCTTTCCTATAATGCGAATAGTTTGTTTGGGTCCGGGTGCGTTTACCTCAACTGGCTTGCGTACAAACCGGTTTTTTCGCCCATAAAATGTAACTTTTGTTTCGCGCAGGTTATAATATTAGCAATCCATCGAGATCAGTGTTACTCCCCAAGGAGAAAGCGAAATAAGTATTACGTTTAGGCGCTTGCGTCGGCGGTTAGCAGTCTGCTGCGGTCTTCGGAATTATACCTTAAACCTGGATTTATAGTTGGACGTCTCCGTTACCGATCGCCGTTTGACGTTTATACCTTTTTGGTGTAGCAAGCATAATGCCGTTAACTAGTTTTCTTGAAAGGTACATACAGAGCCGCACAAAAAGGTTGGGACATTTTACAGAAATGTGGCTAGCCCCCTGGAGTTTACACATAAAAATTATTATCAGATCATAAAAGCTTATGATAACTTGATATATACCGAGATTTATAAAACTTGTTAAAACGTATCATACATTATCTAAATAAATCAAAAATGTTTTTTACTTTGGCACCCTACCGGGTGTTTCTCACAGGTGTTTCCCTCTTATAGCTTTTTGGCTTTCACGATGGAAAAATGAAATTTCGTACTTCGTTATTTGACATAATTGTGAAGTAATTGGTCAATTCACTTATTTTCTATTACTTCTGGTTTAACCAGAAGTAAGTGCTACTTTAAAATTTAAATGGAATCATTTTATCTTTTTTGGTATAATATGACATTTTGAATAAAATGACACCCCACATGTAATTTTTTTGAAACTTCGGCTGTAAAGAATGTAACTTTTTAAATTTTAATTTAGAGTGCCATAATTAGGCTAAAATCAAAGACAATTGTAGTTTTACTTAGTGAAACTACAATTATTGTCTTTGCTTATAAAACAGTTTATTTTAAGTCAAGTAGCCATGGAAAAAGAAATAAATCGTCTGTTTTTACGACTTCTCAGAGCGAAGTCACAGTTTGCAAAATCCTATTTATGGTCACAAATCCTATTTTTCAAATAGAACAAGGAGGGCTCTGTTAACATATCCTAAAAGAGCATCTTATTCCAAATATTTTGAAGCCACATAGGCGGTTACTCGAGTAAGATTTTTCTACAGAACAGATAATAAACTGTAAATGTTGTCTCCCCGTAGCGCAGTGGACAGACCTTTGATCTACGCCATATTTAGGTAGTGGTTATTTAAAAATAACGACCGTGGTGGCACTACCGCGTTGTCTAAAAGGTGCTGTGAAATGTATAACTGCATGTTTCAGTGCTTGGACAACGTTGACGGAACAGGGGAACGATGGGTTAAACATCTAATAACCCGACACCCACGGTACTCTGGTATTTAGGCATAATAATATGCCTTTGTGGGATGTAAAAAGATAAAAATAAATGTTGTCAAACATTGATATTATATTATCATTTAGTATAATAGTTAGTTTAGCATCATTTTATTACATGCTTTTTCAATACAAACCTTTCCCAAACTATATGGTACCAAATTATTAAGAATAAAATGCTCTTGTGAAATATGCTAACAAGCCACCCTCGTTCCCTTTGTAATAAATAAGTTATGACCCTTAATAGAATTTTGCAAACTTTAACTCCGCCCTAAGGAATCTTGAAAAAAGACGATTAATTTCATTTTTCCATGGCTTCTTGACTTAAAATAAACCTTTGTAATTTAATTATACACTACTCAAAACAATTATCGCATATGCTCGATTAACTTTAAATCGCCTCGTATGATGTGCTGTTGAAAGGGAGTAGTCAAATTTATGATTATAAAATATCAGAAATAGGTAAGGGTATAAATTATTAACAAATGAGATTTCTCCTTTTAACAGCACATTATACAGGGCGATCAAAAATTATTTCTTTTTCAATTTTTTTATCACCCGTAAGATTTATTGCTTACAGAAAAACAACGGTTAATATAAAGTTACAGCTTCACGTTTTCTTAACATTTTATTTTTTAATTGTCTTAATAACTTAATTATTAAAAGAGATTTGGCCATTTAAATCAAAGCATTTTTGTATTAAAGCTTATGAAAAAATCGAGTATATGCGATAATCCCTTTTTAAAACAAAAGAAAAACACATTTAACACAATGTGTCCCACACTGTATATGGTTGGTTATTATAATGTGTTAAATGTGGATTGGTGAAAACTTTGATGTCGATTGGTGCCTAAACGGTTAGGTTTATCGACTTTTATTAAAAAGTACCTTAATTTTAGGTTCCTGATTTTCTATAAAATGGCGCCCCCAGGTTTTCGATATCTGTCAAAATAAAAAAGTTATGATGTAAATACATTTTAATGTTCCAGGTAAAGTGCTCTCTGGCAGTATATAAAGAAAAGTTATTTTATCTTAAAATTTTAGAATATGCAAAGCTTGATCTGTGTTTCAAATTGTCAACTAGACTTGGTTTAAAAATAAATGCAATATGGCGAAAAAACAAAAATAAAAATTGAACTTTTAACCCCTGTAACTTGGTAACCAGGGAGATTTTGATATTTTATCATAGGACTTACTAACATTTTTTTTCATTGCAGAATGACCCCTTAAAATTTTGTAACGCATTTTCCGAACACCCTGTATACCGGTGATGCCATTTTAAATTTAAAAGGAGCAGTCATTTCCGCTTAAACCGAAAGTAAAAGGAAACAAGTGAGTTGATCAACTAATCTACAATTATGTCAAATAACCATTAACCAAATTTCATTTTTTTATGAAATACTAATCTCTTTAAAAAATGTTTTTGTCTAATTAAATATATGAAACTACTAGATGCGTCCAAATCTCGCACTCGCGATAATGAAATGACCCTTTAACTTAATTTATTCTTGTGCACCTGCCACATTTAGAAGCAACTTAAACTTTAACTTCACCCTGTATAGTCCCGTTTAATATATAAAATGAAAACAAAAACACTTAAAAAGCTAACAGAGGTAAAAAATATTCATTAGCAATCATTATTCACCATTCCACTGGCATGTCCCGAAAAATTCCCAGGTTTTCCTGACATGCCATAATATTTTCTAATTTAAATTGGGGGTAATTTATTTTTAACGTGATTTATTACTTATATTCATAAAGTCGTGTTTCTGTACTTAACCTTTTTGATTTACGTGTATATCATACATATTAGATGCCTTTATTAAATAAAGGCCAAGTAATTTTATTAGTTTAGTTCAGGGGTTCCCAATTTAATTTGTATTGTGACGCACTTAGACACATGCTATTCTCTCACGGCGCCCTCACAACACAAAGCCAAAGAGCAAAAAAGAAGAAAAAGTACTCTTCTTATATTTTTACACATTTTCTTAAAGCAAAAACAACCCCTTGCTTTTTCAGTCCTTAAAGTTTGAAGAACAAAAAATAAAGATCGTTATCGTTTTTGGGGGTCGAAATACTTATATTCACCGTTCTGACCAATTTCGGTATTCTAATGTTTAAACACACCTTCACTTTACTTTTTGTCCCATCAACAAGCGACGCCACTGGAAGGACAGTGCGTCGCCTCAGGGCGTCGCGGCGCACAGTTTGGGAAGCCCTGGTTTTCTTGAAATTATTCTTATGGAATTGATTAAGATTTCTTTTTTATAGTAAATAAATAAAGGGGCATATGTTAATTGGTGTCAAAAGTTAAAAATATACGTATATGAAAAATTGGTTCCCAACCTTTTTGGGTTGCCTGACGACTTATACAGTTCATTTCTTTAATGTCACTTTTATTTTTCGAACAGAATATTTAAAAAAAATAATACTTTAAGATATGAAATTAATGTATAAGTACTATTATTTGAAGTGAAATTGTAAGACAAAAATTTCAAAATGGCGGCTGGGCGCCATCTTGGAAAAAAAAATTAAATGGAAAAGGAGGTCTTGCGAAACATTATTTTAAAGCTCTCAACTAGTACTTTATAACCCTAGAATATAAAGTTGATACTTTTACCTAATACAAAAGAGTGATACTTTAAACATTACCTAAATACCTCATTTGAATGGCCATATTTCCGAAACTAATAAAATTAGATGTACCTAATGTGGTATTATCTTAAAGCCATTTTAAGATCTTCGTAATGGTGATACTGGTAATAATATAGAGGGTAGAAAACTAAAATACATTTTTTTAATAAAGCACCCTGAATATTATATTACCATTGGAAAGATCTTTAAAAGGGCCGTATAAATTACATCTAACTTTATTAGTTTCGGAAATTTGGCCATCCAAATCAGGTATTTAGGTAATTTTTAAAGTGCCGCCGTTTGTATTATGTAAAGGTAAGGACTTAATATTTTACGGTTATAAAGTACTCGTTGGGAGCTTTAAAATGATGTGTCACAAGACCTCCGTTTTCAATTAATTTTTTTTTAAGATGGTGCCCAGCAGCCATCTTAAAATTTTTATCTGGCAATTTTACTTTAAAATATAGTATGTGTACATTAATTTTATGTCCCAAAGGTTTAATATTTTTTTAAAATTATTCCAATCAGAAAATAAAAGGGAGGGAGGACATTAAAAAATGCACTGTATGTAATTTGGTTCCCAACATGTTTCCGTTACCTAAGTACCTCCGAATAGGTACGACTGTCGTCTGCGCCGTCGGGCGTAAAGACTGTCTACCCATTTATGACCAGGAACTAGTATACCTACGACCTTTCAGGGGTCCGGGAACCAATTTACATATATATTTGTAAATGGTCTTATGACCACTCTTCTAATCGGGAACCAATTTACTATTGTCTAGCCAAGCTTAGGTGAAAAAGCGGTAATGAAAAAATGTAAGGTTAAAAGATAATTAAAGGTAAGAATAACCTTATTCTTTTTTGAAAGTAATGACGAAACACGTCAAGATTCTTTTTCAAAATGCACCTCTTTAAACTCACACTAATTATATAATGTGTTTTAAAAAATGTCATTTTTTTTTTATGAAGCATCCTGTATATATATATTTTTTTTGGAAATTTTAAATATGTTTTATGTACAGTAGAAAATCATTAAACTAGTGATTAGCTCACCTTCCCAAAGAATATGTGCCAATATGTGGATATTACTTAAGAACATAACATTAGTAATGTTTAACGTTTTAAAATAACAACGGATTGATGGTATCATACCAGGAAATTCAAATATCCAAGTGAATATTTAATTTGGGCTAACATAAACACCGTCGGTTTTTGTCATAGATAACCTACATTTAGATTCGCAGTGGCAAGAAACATTTTTCGGATTTTTACGACCTCGCGCAGTAAACAAATGAATGGGTGGACAAACATGCGCACTTAAATGCCGTGACAAACACCGGCACCCGTACCCTTCGTCCGCGGTCTGACCGTGACGCCCATTAGCTACCGTACTTCGAATAGAAAACCAGGACGCCGCCGACAAATCAACTGGCTTGCGCACAAACCGGTTTTTACGCCCATGAAATGTAACTTTTGTTCCGCGTAGGTTAAAACATTGGCAATCCATCGAGATCAGTGGTTTTGCTGACCGACATCGACAGTCCTAGGCAACCGTAGCTTTATTTTAATACACTTTACTATTAGAAATATGCCTAAATATCGAAGGCTGTACTGTCAAATTGTTTAAAGGTCTATTGTGCGACAACTAACATAACTGTGTTTTTAAGGCATTATATTCTTTACTAATCTATTTTACGTATTGGGACAAAATGTTGTTAAAAAATTTAACGGCAGATTTTACTAAAAAAGAATTAAAAATGTTTTTATATAAACCTGGAACCGCAAATTCCTTGTTCTTAATATATTGGTTGCTAAACTTGAAAAAAAAAGATTTTTTTTTCATATCTTAAATATCCGTTACCCAATTTTGTTTTATTTGGCAGTGTTATGTAAGGCATTAAGAGGGTAACTAATCACTGACATAATTACATTTAATGGGTTTAATGGCATCTTGAGCGGCATCTGAAGGCATATTTCTAACAACAAAAAAAAAACAGTACCCCACTAACTGTATAAATGTGTGTACATTTTTTTCATGCTTTCTTTAGATTAAGCACAAAAACAGTTTTAAAATTTTCTATAACCAGAGCTAACCAGAACAACATATTATTGTGTAATAATCAATACTAGCCGATATTTCATTTTACATATTTTTGACCGGACTAATATCTTTTCACCAAAAGCTTCGTTGTGTTTTCAAATGTTTGAAGAGATTTCGTGAGCAGAAGAAAAAGTAAACGGTCAGTGTATGTCTTTATATTCTAGCTCTATATAAACAGAGATGGGGGAATATTCTGTTAATTCAAGCAAAGTGAATGAATGAATTGCTATTTTACCATGTTTGTGCCGGCCCTAACACCGGGTAGGACATAGGTTGCCTCAGATGCAAATCTAGATTGTGCGGGAAGTAGTCCTTTTAGTTAAATGTGTCATTACTTTTTTTTATCGATTGTGTTTATTTTTCCCGACTTTAGAATATTTGCAGACAAATGAATTATCTATGGCGGGTACTATATAGGCGGGGGACACCAACCACCTCATTGAGGGTACTTTTTTATAAAATAACATGACCGTCACGGTTCGGAAAGAAAAAAAACCCCAGGCCAGAAGCTGTCGGCGATGGCGCGTACTCTCCACCACTTATCGCACTCGCCGCCGCACGCATTTACTCGCCTTACGGCGCGATGACGGACCATCTTGCGTTTCGCGCTAATTTGTTGGCAAGTTGACTATAGCAAAGACAGCGTGAAAAAAATTAAATTGCGTACTTAATAAGGTCCGCATAAACTAAGTTGTCGGTCCGAATTCGGACCGTGGTCCGCCAGTTGATAACTGTTATACTGCCAAAGTTTACGAAATATAAATAAATATTCGTAAACTTTCATACTGCCGTCCAATGGAAAAAGACCCTACGTGAATAGGCTTATATTATACATACGGTAGTGTAGGCAAATGTTCATTACTCATACATTAGAAAAAAACAATTATTTTTTTATTAGATATTGATTATTAATGACAAAATTATGCTTTATTTCCAATTATATGGTAATTTCTTTGTCGTCATAACCGAAATTTGTGTAATTTGTTTCTGGAAAAAAACGTTTTAATGGTTACGTTAAAATAATTTATTTATGGTAATTAAAGCGATTTATTTCCTTAAATAATACCCATTTTTTTATATAAAAATAGGTTATTGGAACTAGAACACAATTTTTTTGTGATTATTACCTACCAATGCAACTATACAGGGTGTCTCTAAAAGGTACACACATTTCTGAGACTAAAATATGACTCCCTAACTTAACTTACAGTACAAAAGTGAATGATTTTGGGGATGTGTCAAAAATGTATTTAGGTTTTAGTTTTTGTAAAAAATTTTGTTAATTTAAGATGTCACAATATTTGGAATAGAGCGTTTTTGGGAGGTAAAATAATAGAATCTGCTATTATTTTATAAGCCAAATTTAAAAATTATTTAATAAATTGAACAGAATGTCTTATTTAAAATTAAAAAATTTAGAGTAATTTTCAATAACTTACAGTTTACCAAATTTTCAAAACTTTTCATGTTCTACTTTGGAAAAATCGATAACCGCACTTTGTCGTGAAACATATTGTATATTTAACCCTCCCATGTTAAAATAAAGCTTGTTATACTAAACTTATTATTAAAAACTAGGCAAAAATATTTTGTGTCAAACTTCGGTTATGGATAAAGGAAAGTAAGATTAATAACTTTTAACTTAAAACTTTCCTCCAGAAATTAAAATAGAAAAAAAGTACAAAAACCATTTTCAATCTTTCATTTTTTAAGTAAACTGAAAGTTGAGATAGTTAGTTAGATCGTTAAATATTGAGGACCAATATTTAATTTCAAACTTGACTTGTGGTTAAAGTTAAGAAAGTTTGCCTTTAACATAACGGCTTTTCCTACAAATTGCGATACATAAAACCTAGTTTCAATTTTACATATATATATAATCAAAAATTTTTCTGTAAAACAAGTTAGCGGGAAATTGCGACTAGAGCCTAATTGAAAATGTCTAGAAAAATATGAGAAATCAGATTTAGCAAGGAGAATGTATCTGTTCAAAGACTCAATTTTCTTCAAAATACATTAAAGTTGGAGGTGTAAAAAATCATTGCATTGCAACGAAAAATTAACTAAAAACTTAGTTTAAAGAAAATCATAATGTTTTAAAAATTAATTATCTTTTTTTATATTTAAAAAAAACTAAAAGCATTTGTTTAAACCTAAATATTGTGTTTTTGTTTCTTAATTTTATTCATAATATGGGCAACTTTTTAATTGCATCGATGGAACAATCAGCTAGGCATAGGCAGTTGCAGAACAAACAGCAAACCGTTTTTCTTTCATTGGATCTATCAGAACATGCCGTGACGTCATTTGACATTCAGCGCACTTTTTATCGATGTTATTAAAAACTTGCCCCATCTACTGTAAACCATAGTCCCGCCAATAAAGTCTTATCTTTGAAAGTCCTCAAAAACAGCTCTGATTTTAATCTTTTCTTTTTTACTTTTAAAAAGTATTTTTTCAGCCAAAAATAGGAAAAAACTTCATATAAACATAAGTAGTAACCGTCCTTTTGGAACTACAGTGTGTTAAAATTTATAAAAAGCAATAGTTTTTTTTATATAATAAAAATTAAAAATAATTTTTTGGCATGGTCAACTCGCTATCTAGTTACATGGTAGTAATGTTTACAGTACTTAGATTTAGTTTATGTTTTTTTTTTTTTAATGGAACACCTTACAAATTATATTACTTTTTAAAAATCTTTTAAAGAAGTTAAAAAACACCATAGCTTAAGACATCCATCCAAATTAGTTTCCGAAATATGGCCATTCAAATTTAAAGAGTATTCTATAATTTTCATTAGAAACATAATAAATTTTCACCTTTTTTATTTTTAAAAAATATTTTTTTCCATGACGAGAAAAAAATTTGGCATTTTATATCTGTTAAAAGGTACTAAAATGTGACCTTTCATAAAATTACTTTTTTCCCATGGAAAAAAGTAAATTCTTTTACCGGACATAGATACACGTTAATAAAGGTAAATATTTAATTTTAGAATAATTTATTACACAGAACTTACATTTACCTTATATTAGGAGTCCATTAAAATAGTTTTTATCGTTATAATATTCCAAAGAACTACTAAACGACCGCTTGTAGTTTTAACTTATTAATTTCAATACGTCAATTTAACTTATTAATTGCAATACGTCAAATTTAAAAATTACATTATCAAATACTAAGGTCTTATTGTGTTTTAAATATACCAGTCGATCAGTTATCAAAATTTTACAGGATTAATTTTCTGAATTATGTTTTTTAATAATGGGGCGGCGTTCCCATCACAGAAAAAATAGTGTATTATACATGGGAAAATTTTTTAGATTTAAGCTCTGGGTTTATTGTCTTCCTCCGCTTCGCGGAGCTTAAATCTAGAACTTTTTTCCCTTGTATAATAAATAACTATTTTTTCCCATCTTAGGTTCTTTTTTATATACCTTAATTAGCAAAAGAGTAGAATAAACTTCTTAAAATAAGGAAAATCTAAAAATTACCTTGTAGCTTCGAGATGAATTGCAATAGCCATAAACTGCTTTGACTACAGTTGTTAAAGAAGACCAGAGTCCTGTATTTTTAATATTCTTTACGGCTTTTAAGACACTCTGCAAAACCCATCGCAAATGAAACAACCTGTACATAGTTGTTATCTAACGAATGTGGTAGTTCTTATATCACTGGTATACAAATTATTGCAAAAAAGTACAAATTCAAAAAATGTTTGAATTAATAGAAAGATTTTAGAGAGTTCAACTTTTGTAAAATAATCCTATTGGATTATTTTTTTTGAAACTGTATCTATATACTGGTAAACAAACCAAACAAAAAAAAACGAGCCGATTTAACAACGCCCACATTTACCGCAAGCTGTAAACTGTTTTTTCACCTGATCGAAGTCACACGTGCCCCTCTGAATTCAATACCCTTAAATTATCATAACAAATGGTCTCAGCTTTTATTTTCAGCTGTGTAATCATTTGGAGTGTGTAATCCTCTTAATTTTTTTTTTATAGACGAAAAGATTTTTGAAATAAAATATATTTTTTTATTTTTAAAGCTTCACTTAGTAACATCAAAGACAATTATACCTATAATTGTCTTTGGTAACATGTTACAAAACTTGTTGCTAATACAGACATGTTGAATAAACAAGTAACTTGTCGCTTTTAAAAAGAGACATGTTAGATAACATAACATAGTTGGAAACAGTGTTGAGTAGCAAGCCGCGTTCTTACTTGCTACTTAACACTAATATTAACAATGTTATCTAACATGTTTCTAAAATTTTATAAAAAGCAACAAACAAATAAAACTATTCTTAACGGGGAAGAAATCCTTAATTTTTATAGAAAATGTTTTCTATACTCGGGAATTAGTGGTTGTATTGATAATTAAAATTAGGCTTGCAACGTTGTTAAAAAGCGGCATAATTTTGAACTAGTATAAGAGTCCATGACAATTCTTATTCGAGCTTTTTTGTTGTTGTGTTGTTGTGGCAGTTAATATCGTGTTTTTAAATAACCGAATAAATGCAATAAAAAATACAAGAAGAATTACTCTACAATTTGAGCTAAGTGTTTTGGTGGTTGTCATTATAGATTCGGTAAACAATTCTGCCATAAAGCAAATAGTGCAAAGTCGGATTTGTTATGTCTGCAGTTTAAGTGTAAATATTCAAGAACTTACGTTTTGTCACTTTATATAAAATTACGCGGAATGTTAGCTGGTAACCATTCTTTGTTTTATGTTGGGTTTAAGACTATGATGCCTAATATTTGGTCTGAAATTTAATGCCTTGTTTTCAAAAGTGGTTTTGCTTCTAGCCGAGATATAAACCCAAAATCGTATATTTCTGTAAATATGGTAAATATATTGGACACCTTTTATCTAGATACCCATTTTTATCAGCTGATTGGCCGAATTACAACACTGCTGCTCCTTAATTTGAATTGCCAATAACCTTAAGGGTATTTAGAAAAAAATATTTTAAACTAAATCTATAAATCCGGTAGGGGTAGGAACTAATATTTAATGAGCAAGACTAAATTTTAAACACACTAACTACATACCCATTGTTTTTATGTGAAATAATTTAGCTTTTTATTAGGTATAGGTACCTATCGACCAACATCATCTCCATCATCAGTGTTCGATTTACCAGCAGGCTGAGTAGGCTGGAGCCTAGGGCGGCAAATTTTTACTTCATAAATTGTTTATTTTCATTTAGAGGCATTATAGGAGTAAAAAAATGAATTTAAGGACCTTTTTTTGCTCTATATATTTTCCTCAACCAAAAATTAAGAAATTAGGTGAGGCGGCAAAAATTAATAGCTTACGGGAGGCAATTATGTAAATCCGCCACTGTCCATCAAATTTATTTTTTAGATACTCTATGAGTCTACGACCGAACAGTAAATATTAATTTTTGATTATAAGTATCAATACGTGTATGGTTTACTTTATTCACATCCAATGATATGCTTGTGTACATTTCATGTACTCTTATCCACTTTTGACCTATGTTTTGTTGGCAGATGGTCAATGCGTTTATTACTGAAAGTAATAAAGTATGTTGCAGGCATTTTTGTTTATTCAGCGTTTGTTATTTTAAAAACCTTTTGTTTTTTTAATAGTAATATTATTGGATAGTAGAAAAAAATAGTAAAAACAAAAAGTAGTGCCAAGCAACAATTTAAATTTATTGACTTATTAAAACAGTATACTTAATTATCAATAGGACCATATTTTTAATATTATAAGAGATAAACATATTAAATATGGTATTTCCTCTAAATTCTTAAAAATTACTCCAATAATGGTATATTATGTGGAGTGTTTCATCAAAGTATTGCTACTTTACAAACAAACCTCTGAGGATGGACATATATCCGAACTATTAAACATTGAATATATTACGTGTATTTTTTCAAAGCTCATTTAAAAACTTTATAACGGCAACAAAATATTCAGGGTGACAAAAATAGATGAATATTATTTTCTAACCAAAAAGACTGATTGTGAATTTTTTTTCCGATATTTAATCCTGGAAAAGCTTTAGAAATCCTACTAGATTGGTAATTTAAACCAATTTGTATTTTGATCAATTTAAAAATTCAATTGATGGCTAAAAATACAGGGTATGATTTCTTAGCTTATTTTAGAATGGAAAGTTTATATAAACATATGTCCTAAACCTCTTACTTTTTAAAAGTGTTAAAATTTCAAAAAACATATATTTTTTTAAATATTTCAACTATTCTTTACCCAATTGTGTTATAGTTTGGCAATATTATTAATGACATTATGGAGGTAATTTATCACTAACTTAATTACATTTAATAAGTCCATTTGCGTCTCGAGAGGCAACTGAAGGAATATTTCCAACAAAAAAACGGTACGCCACTGACTGTGTGCTTTTGCAAATAAAAATACTGCTTTTATGCCTCCTAATTTTTTTCCGTATCTTGTTTAGTTTAAGAGAAAAAATAAAATTGGGGGATCTTTTTTTTTTAATTAGGTTTTATAATTTATAATTAGCAATTATGTAACAAAAGTCAGGGATGTTACGAATATTCACATTCGCATATGCGGAACATTCGCATCGATTTAGACATCCGCATATGCATCCGCATCCACATAAATTGGTTCCTAGCTGATGCGGATGCGGGTGTGTAGCAGGTCACGACAAGAAACAAAGGAGCGGGCCCGGCGAGTGGCGCGTGTCGACCGCACGTGTTGATTAGCCAATCGGAAAGCAATAATTTTGTTTTGGTAAAGTGTTAATTAAAGCGAGTTTAAACTGTTATCCAAAACAGCGCGCTTATTCTCATTAGCTCCACCAGCCAGTGTTCCAAGTGGACAGTTACTTAGTAGCGCAGGATTAATATACTAACCCTTGCGAAACAGATAGGAGTCCGAAAAAGCGGCCATTCTATTTTTCATTAAATATAATGCTCCAGTATTTAAATTTAAATACTTAAATAATTAATCAGTTATAGTATTTCACTCACTACTTTATTATTAAATAAAGAAAGGATAAATATAACTGTCTTTTTTACGCTACTCACACTATTTTATTTGTACATTTTGTACATTTGTACATATTCGTATCCACAAATTTGCAACCGCATCCACGTCTGCGGATGTGAAAAATGTACATTCATATCATTCCTGACAAAAATAATAAGTACTTATTTAAATAAGGTTTATATCCAGTATAACAGTTTTTACAAAAATAAGTGTTTTTGATTTTTTTTTGGTTTTTGAAAATTTTAACAGTTAGTAATCTTAAAAGTTAAGACGTTTAGGACATAATATTTCAGGAACATTTTTGACAAAGTTTGAAACTAAATTAGTAATATTTTATATTTATGGATATAACTCGCCCTGTATATTGCCGAAAGTTTTTTTAAAATGTCGTATAAAAATTCGAAAATTGTTGGTTTATTTTTCCTTTTGCAACACTTATCCTGGGACACAATGTTTGTAAAATAAGAGTACATCATTAAAAGTAGCTTATATTATAATTAGTAATATTATAACTATCATTATTACTACTATCAGTAAACATCCTCTTTATTATTCAGGCAATATAAATTATAAATCCATCATTCCATTTGAGACTTATTAATAGACAAAATAGACAGTTTGAATTTGATCCATCAATATTTAGCAATATATATTGCTACCCCATGCATAGCAAATATGACAGTGTGACATAGCAGGCGAAATAAACCAAAATGGATAAAAGTATTTTGCAATTTTTGTCTTTCATATTAAACAGTATATTTTAAATAATATATTTACTTTTACCTCTAAATACAAATTGTAAACATTATTTATTAATTACTCTAGGTTTATATTGCTAATGCCCAGGTTTACAATTTATGGTAACACCAATCACATTTCGATATTTCGTTGTTTCTATAGTAACAAACCTATGGTTAGTGTTAACCAAATATTGTAAAAGTGGCCGTAATAAACATTAAAAAAACTTCAAAATAAATAAAGTAACTAAAAATTTTAAAATAATAATTAGAAAAAATTATAACCATAAAGTCGGGTAATAACATGTGCGCCAAAGTACTAAATGTTAACAGTACATGCTTTTTATACAGGTTGGGCCATAACTGTATGGGCAGTTTTAATATCCAATAAAACAAACACAAAACTTACACATATTTTTTTGATATTATTTTAAACTACAAATTATAAAAAAATATGATCTAAAATATATATTTTTCAAGACGTTCCTAATCCGGAGTTGCATATTTTCAAAAATTTGGCGTCAAATTGCTAGCGGAATGGCGTTTATTGACCAAAATGTCGGTGGACAATCCGCGACAGAAACATCAACATCCTCTTTATTCTCCTAAGCTTGTTGTGTAGACTGCAATATCAGCCAGTGAAATTCTTGGTCCATATTTTTTCGAAAATGGAGGAAGAGTTGCTCTTTAACAATTTTAAGGAATAATGCTACGACCTGGTTTCAACAAGATGGAGCCACCTGCCACAGTATCAATAGATTTGTTAAAAAAAATGTTTCCTTGAAGACTCATCTCACAAAGGGGTTATATTCAGCGGCCCCCTCGGAGCCTGGATCCTACTCAAAATGAGTATTTTCTGGGGGTTACCTAAAATTAAGGATCTATGAAAATAATCCAACCACGTTCGACCAGCTTAAATAAAACATTGTGCGGGAAATAAACGCCATTCAGCAACTTGTCGCCAAGTTTTTAAAAATATGCAACTCCGGATTAAAAATGTCACATGAGGAACGTCACTTGAAAAATATAATTTTTAGGTTATATTTTTATTATTTGTAGTTTAAAATACCATTAATAAAATATGTGTAAGTTTTGTAATGTTTGTTGCCGATAATGCTTATTAATTTGTTATAACCGGCAGTTTACGTGGCAACACTCAAAAACCTGTAACTATGGGCCAACTTAAATAATTTTATTTACATCTAAATAATATCATTGAAGAAATAGGCCGTGTTTTTCTTTTTCTGATAAAATAAATAAAAACCTCCGGTAATAACTAATTAACTAACATTTTGGGCGGTTTTCCTATACAAAAATGAAGAAAACCACCGGACAGAGGTTTTCTACTTTTAGTTGAGCAAAACCGCCGGCTGTCGTTTAACCAGTGCCTTCTTTTAAAATAAAAAATTGCAGCATCCGAAGTCAACCCACCTAAAATTACAGAACAAGTTCTAAATGCCTTCAGAAATTGTCTTATAATTTCATTTAAACTTTGCTTTCATGCTTACACAACCTAAATTACATTTTGGTAAATAAAAGTGTGTCTTCCATTTAAACTCCCGGAAATTCAATGTTACTTTAGATTGACTTGAAAATACGAAAATAGGGTTAAACCGCAACTTCTCAAAATATATGTATAGTTCTCGGTGTTTCTGTAATGGGTCGTCAATTTACTTACTTTATGAGCGATGTCTCCGAGAAAATTAATTGCTTCAGGGAATATGTTACGTTGCCACATTGTGTGTAAATC
Organism: Listronotus bonariensis; assembly: GCA_014170235.1. Lineage (NCBI taxonomy): Eukaryota > Metazoa > Arthropoda > Insecta > Coleoptera > Curculionidae > Listronotus > Listronotus bonariensis. The sequence continues at coordinate 19,589 of JACEGR010002843.1, forward strand.
TAGATCGTGTGTCTTCAGGACATAAATAAATGTCGGATTTTAAATAGCTCCCGAAATTATAATTCTACATTCTGTAATGACTAAAAATATTTTTGATTTGTACCGGTTTTAAATTTACACTTTCTTTAATTGTTATTTTTTTATTGTAAATAAATAAACCTATCAGTTTGGGTAAATTCTTATGGTAGGGAAGCCTAAGAGGGGATTTCGGGATTAACTGCAGCGCGGCAGATTAATATACTGGAGGATACTTTGTACCCGGTTAAGTACCTTCACCAAATGAGCCCCGTATACAGGGTCGATCATAAAAAACAAAAATATATCCATCAGAAATTTTTGAGCGCGTCAGATTAAGATAGGGTAAGTTAATTACATACTAAACAGTGTATATTTTACTAATTTGTCATTTTAGGAGTGACGTAAAGGAAACAGGGCGAAAAAAATGTTGGCGGTTTCGAGCGTGGTGATTTTTTTTCCTTTTAAGAAAGAAATAATTAAAGGAAAACGAAAAATATATAATTTGATAAGATCCAAACGATTTCCACCAGCCGAAATAGTGACAATATATTTTTGACATATTTAAGAATCTATAGCCGCTTGCCACACCGATAAAAGGGTATACATTTTATAACATTTTTGTTTTCTTATCATCTAAGCTTTGCATCCCAATAGGTCTCTTTGACGCTCAAGTAAATCCCCATTTAGCATTGTGGGCTCCCCTATATTAGGTATAGGAAGTATAGCAAGGAGTTGTAATTCTTTTAATGGAGACCCTGAATATTATGTTAACAATAAAAAGATTCTTTAAAAAGTTTTAAAAATACTACTTTTATACAGTGACCGCGATAAATGTTGAACCATAATTATGAAAAACTTTTTTTTTTAATTTCTAAAAAAATTATTTTTAATAAAAATCTGTGGTGTATGCATACACTTTTCACAACACTAATCAAAATTTAAATAATTTATAGCCTATACAACAAATATGACACAAGAGACAATTTCTATTTAAACTTTTACGAACTATTTAAAGAAAAATAATATTAAAAAAACGTGGTTAAAATTAAAAGAAATGTCATGTTTTAAAAGCAGAATAATTCTAAAAAAATACTTTACTTACCCCGCATATAGATTAGATTAAAATAAATTACCTGTCGTAAATAGTTTTTTTTGCCCTGTAGGTTAAAAAAATCAAAGCTTTGTTATTACTAAATAATTTAGGTATATGTATGCCTTATAAAAAAACGTCCTAAATCTTTTAAAATATAAATATATTTTTATGATTTTCTGTTACAATTTTTTTAAAATAAAACGGTATTATGGTTATACAAAAAAATTTTAGGATTATTTTAACTCATAACAAAGACATGAAAATTAATTTAAAAAGTTAACACTTTTTCTATAACAGGAAAATGATTTCATTTCAATTTTTTTTTTTAATATTTTTCTCTTAGATCAAAAGTAAAGGTTGCTTTCTCTTATGTCATTTTTTTCGGCTCCTAACTCATAGCTATACAGTATGATTTATTTTAATTTTGCTCGGTGCTTTGTGAGTTTCCATGTATGCAGATAATGCAAGAGCACAATTTTTTAAAATATTTAAAAAAATTCCTGTGATTCAACATTTATGGCGGTCACTGTATGACTTATTTTAAAAGGTTAAAACATATTGCAAAAAAAGAAAAGTTTATAGAGATCTGAAAGCCAAAGGAAACACCTCTACCACTTGACAATTGCCTAATTTAGTATACAAATGGTTTTATGACAGATGATGAAGTGGGTGCAGGTGTATTTGAAGCAAGTCACAGCCTACCACGCAGAAATATATGGTATTTTAGCATCTGTCCATGAGAATGTGAAAAGATATATCGCACCATACTGCTCGCATTTTCTTTGACATTCAGACTGCTCTAAAATCCTTAAATTCCCATCGTCTTACATCCTAAATAATGAAAGAAGGCTTAAAGAATTAAGAGAGAATGCTTTTAGACAAAAAAATTAAACTTCTCTGACTTTCGAGACACTCAAGAATAGGAGGCAAGTAAAAAGCAAATTAAATCAAGATCCGGGTAATCTAGAAGGTTTAACCGTGCAGAATCGGTACTAGGACTGTCAAAACAGTTGATGAAAACAAAAATTAGAACATAATTTTAAAAGCAAAATTTACATCATTGGCATACATCAATTGGTCCAAGAAATCAAAAGGAAAAACTTTTCAAAGAAAGTAATAGCTGAGGTCCTTTATCTGGAGTATACTCAATTAAGGTAAGTAGTGACATGCCACTATCATCTAAAAAAACACTTGTAGGAAATAAGCATATACAATGATCCCCTAAGGCCAACAAATCAAAAAAAGAAAAATGGCCTCACTGAGAGTGCAAAAGTGACCTATTCCACAAAATTTTAAAAAATTAGTTTAATGCAATAATGGCCCAATCAAAGTTCAAATTTTAATATGCAATACTGGCCCAAGCTTAGTTTGGCCTATAAGTCGCGAGATGGCAGTGAAGTTCGCTTTTGCACAAACAATCGCTCGCTATTCGGTAAAGCAATACTGGCCCAACCCACAATTTTGTGGCTTGGGCCAGTTTTGCACTCATACTGCACTCAGTAGATTGTTATTATTTAATTATCTTCTGCGCATTTACTGTTTAATTTATAAAAATAAAAAGATATAAGTTAAAAAATGGAGAATAATGAAAACGAAAGTGATAGAAATATGTCAGGTAAGTACAAAACAATATTATTTGCTCCAAAAATCGTATATTTTTTAAGTTAATGATAATGATAGCGTTCTTTTTGGAGGTTATGGTAATATTATTTTAGTTAGGCTAATATTTTGATATAAATACTTGGTCTCTTATTATTTTGTTAAAAATATTGTTCGTTGTAGATTTGGAAGAACCGTTTGTAGATTCGGGATCAGAGTACGAACCTTCTAACGCCGCTTCTGATACATCTAGTGACCAATCTGGTAAGTTTATCTACACTTTTTATTAGCATTCTTACTAGCTTCATATTTTTGTTTTTAAAATAGATTTGGAAGATCCTACCAGCGATTTAAATCATGAAAACCAAACAAAAAGAGAAAGAAAAATGAGTCAGGATGGAAGAGAAATATAAGAAAGACAAGACGGGCTGCTGGTCAAGAATATGTAAATGTGAAAGGAAATGTCGTACAACCTAAAACATTTGAAGCCAAGGAATGTAAATGTTTAAGAAAATGTCACCAAAATTTTTCAAGAGAGCGCCGTGAGATCATATTTAATAACTTTTATAGCCTGGGATCTCACACAATGCAGACTGCCTATATTTTTGGACAAGTCAAAGTTCAAGTCAAGAAACGGACATACAGCGATCGAAACATAAAAATAAAAAAATATAGCAGATTTTATTTTTTACCAAATGAAAAAGGAGAAGACATAAAAATTTGCAAGACATTTTTTAAACTCTCTTTGGGTATTTCTGATGGACGCATAACTAGAGCGTTAAAAACAAAACCCTCCACCGGAACACCACAACGTGATAAACGTGGAAGAGCACCATCAGTTAATAAGACGTCACTTGAAAAGGTAAATGGAGTAAAACATTTTATTAAAAAAAAACTAGTGATTTCTTTTCAACAAAGGGATTGGAAAAGGCATTAACAAATCGCAAAAAAACGGATACTGATGAGAAGGTGGAGTGGTTGAAATTACAGTGGCTACGGTTTGAAAGAGAAAAAAATGGTATTATTCAATATAAGTATTCTAACAATGAAGAGTTTCCGTTCAATGAAATTAATGTTAAAAAACGAAGTAGTCAAACATTCCACGAATTAGCTAAACTTCTCCCACTATTTGAATGACCCAAGCCTATACCGGAAAAAAATATCAGGATCTGCTATCTTTGCTTGATTACATTCCCCCAATTCATCATCCATTCTATCGTCAACTAGTCCACAGTACACATGTAGAAGAAGATGAAAACGTTTTTGGAGAACCAGCTATTAATGAAGCCGCTGTTTAATTTTTTTTTATATTTACTTGTATTTAATTATATTACTTTGTTGAATGAGCCACTTTGTGTTTTAATTTTTTTCCTTAACAGTTTAATGCAAAAGTGGCCCAAACCACATTCAAAAGTTTATTTTTTGACTAAACTGAAAATAAATCCAATAATTACATTCCTAACAATTACCTCTATTCGTATAAATAGCAAAAGTCCCTACATTCTTATCAATAACAGATGATTATCGCATAACAAAAAGTGTTAAATTTTCTTTAGCCTTTTATTTCATATTTTGTATTTTGGGCTTGGGCCACTTTTGCACTAACGCCCATATTATGTAGGCTATGGAATGAAAAGAAGAAAACAGTCTCACAGATAATATACAAAACAGTAATGCACTAACACAAAAAAGACGCACTTTGTCCATACCGAGCTCGTAGCTCCCAAACATTCCAAAAAGAAAACAAATTAACTCTACGATCGATGCAATGCCTAAATTGTCGGCTGTCAAACTACTGCTACTGGTGTTACGTATAACCTTCACTTTCACTTCTGACAGTTCCCACGCCCATCTTTTTCCCACCATTTGAGAAATACCTCGTGTTCACTACCAAACAAGATACCATCAGCTTATAGGAATCTTCGCTCACAGCGGTTAGCTCCTGAAGGAAGATGTCGTTAATTAAGCGTGAATCTTTCTTGATCCCCGAAGGTAAAAACGTCCGTACGGCACCTCTAACCGCCACCCTGGAAGAACTTTGTAGTCCTCTACGCACGTCCGCACTGTCCGAAGGTCAAACAAAGAGTTCAACATATTCAAAAAGTTATTATATACTACATTGTTTCTGTAAAATTTACATGGGATTTTCTATGATATGCTCGGCCACGCACCACCCGGTATAATCACAATAATTCTGTATGTATGGAGGCTGCCGTAAAAATTACCTAGGAAACATTAAGTTAACATTTAGGTAAAGAAAAGCAAAAATGAATGCCATGATCGATGAGCCTAAGCTTTTTATGAAAAATAATTCAGCAAACGAGATTCACTACAACTGAATCATGAAAAATAAGATCCATAAAGCTTAGATTTTTTTATTTTTCGTGGTATTTACAACAAGAAACCGTTTTAATAAAAGTCTGTTATCTAGCAAACCTTTTTCGCTGAGAGCTCAAAGATGATTTCTGTTTGCAGTTCAATAATACTTGAAAAACGGTATATTTTCTTAGCTTTAATTAGCTGAATTCTCTTAAACGGGCCAAAAACCATTTTACATTATTTTAAAGCCAGTAAAATTTCAAATAGCACCGTTTGCTCTAATTAAAAGCTTTGAAAGGCATTTTTTAATTAGGTACCTGAAATAGGAAATTAATTTTATCTTGTCTAAAGCTTAATTCTAAAGATGCTTTTTTTTCTAAAGTAAGTAGCGATTTCCTAGTAATTAAATACTAATAAATATATTTTGAGTTATAAATTTTTATCTAACACAAATAAATATATTTCTGGAATATTTTATTAAGTTAATGTTTGTAAATGGTTTTACTTAACTTTACCTGTTTATTTATTATTTATTTTTTGTTATTTGTTATTTGGGTCTTCAAGTAATTGGAATTCGACCCCTTTCCTGACAACCGATCGATCTGAAATTTGGTACAGGCTCTTAACCATGATGACAATACAATAAAATAATTTTTGTATATTTGTAAATAAAAGATGGCCGCCAATACAAAATGGCTAATTACATGTTATTTTTCCATAACGACCTTAATATGGATATTAAATAAAAGTGTTGGATTGGTAGAATAGAGCCTACTATAAAAAAATAAAATCCAAGATGAACGCCGCTACAAAATGGCTGACTACATGTTTTTTTCGACAACTACCCCAATATGGATATTAAATGAAAGGGCTTGGTTAGTAGAATAGAGCTCACTGAGAAAAAATAAAAACTAACATGGCTGCCGCCACCCAATGACAGATTACATATTTTTCACAACCACCTTAATATGAGTATTAAATGAAAGGGCTTGATTGGTAGAATAGAGCTTACTATGAAAACAATTAAAATCGGAAATGGCCGCCGCAACAAAATGGCGAATTACATATTTTCACAACTACTTACAATATAAAATCGTTGGTTAGTTCTGGTTAGTAATAGTAAGGCATTAAATAAACTTATTATAATGAGAAGTATAAACTAACGACAAAACTAAAAACAAATATGTAAATGCAAAAAACGGTTTTATTGTACTAGAATCTAAAAATAATTTGGTTAGTCCTAGCTACCAGATCGCACTAATCTTTTCATCAATCTGGGGTAATGATCAGACAAATAATAAAATCGTCGGCAGTGCCTGATTATACTTCTGACTCCCGTAGCACTCAGGTATGCACTGTGGTGCCCCCTAGCCATGAATGTTTTGACGACCAAAGAACAAGAAAAAAAATCGTTTACAAACTTTGTACTTTTTCCTTCTTTTCTAGTCGTTGGTGCCCCTCAGAACGTGATGCTCTAAGCACTTGCTTTATTTGCTCATAGGTTGATCCAGAACTGATCTTTGGGCACTTGACATTTCTATCATAATAAACAGTGTTGTTAATTTAAATTTTAATAAAAAATTAGATAATTTTTGTATTTTTATTTTTATTTTTTTTTTTGAAAAACCTACCTTACTAAAGATATAAAGACTTTTTATAGACGAAAACTAAACATATTAGTAACTAAATTAAAATATATACCATATTTGTGTTAATCTATAACATTGTGTTTTGGACTAATCTTCCCTCATAACACACAATGTTTAGAAAACGTACGTTTCAGGTACACTTTAGGTCCAAACGTTCAGAAATAAAAAAAGCGTTTTCAAAACTATTTATATGAACGTATTATAAACGTTTTTTAGAATCGACATAAAACGTTTTTATTGACCGAATTCTAAACTTTAATGAAAAATTAAACGAAATGAATAAAAAAGTTCTCAAATAATAATTTTTGCACATTAAAAATTCTTTAATCGTACTTTTAAGGATAAGATATAATCTTTTTTGCATAACTCTTAAAGTTGTTCATTGGAAAAATATTCGAGGAGCATTATTTGTTAGAAACGTACTCAGGGAATCCTTAATTTTAGCTAAGAACGCACCCTCAAATCTTCTGTCTTCTGTCATTAGTGAATGACATTGCAAGTTAGTAAAATTGCATTTAAGTGAATGTTATATTAGGTATATATATATATATATATATATATATATATATATATATATATATATATATATATATATATATATATATATATATATATATATATATATATATATATATATATATATATATATATATATATATATATATATATATATATATATATATATATATATGATTTTATAATATTAGTATTCCTTGATGTGCTGTTTTCCTTTAGAATTTTGTAATGTGCTATTTTTGCGTCTTGTTTCACTAAAATAATTTACCCAACTAACTGATAATTGTGGTAGTGCTGGTGGAACGCTTTTTATTTCTGTACTCTTAAGTGTAAATGTGAATACAAGTAATTTTAAAATTTGATATGGAGTCTTATTTTTTGGCCTTAACTATATACATATAAGTTGTGTATAATGTACGTTTTTTAATAATAATATAATAAATAGGTTATTTCTGTCTGATCTGAAATAAAAGTAGTTTTTAATTTAATGAAAAACATTCACATAAAACATAAGTTGAATTTATACAGACAAATAACAAAAAAATAAAATAAGAATAACCAATTAGAAGTTCCAAATAAAGCTTATGTGTTCAATGTTATTTGTCTGTATAAATTCAGCAATACAACATACAAAAACATTTTTAAAACGTCCCAAGAAAACTTTAAAAACCTGTTTCTAAAACGTTTTAGGGGCTATGAAAAACATTTAGTAAACGTACAAAAAAACTTTTATTACAGACAAATAACAAAAAAATAAAATAAGAATATCCAATTAGAATTTATAGATTGAACACATAAGCTTTATTTGGAACTTCTAATTGGTTATTCTTTTTTTTTTGTTATTTGTCTGTATAATTCAGCTTATGTTTTATGTGTTTATTCACATAAAACATAAGCTGAATTTATACAGACAAATAACAAAAAATAAATTAAGAATAACCAATCAGAAGTTCCAAATAAGGGTTATGTGTTTAATATATGAATTGTAATTGAATATTCTTATTTTATTTTAATGTTATTTGTCTGTATAAATTCAGCAATACAACATACAACAACATTTTTAAAACGACCCAAAAATTGTTTTAAAACCTGTTCCTAGAACGGTTTAGGTACTATAAAAAATGTTTAGTAAACGTACAAAAACACACTAAGACAACATTTTTAAAACGTCCCAAGAAAACTTTAAAAACCTGTTTCTAGAACGTTCTAGGTACTATAAAAAAATTCAGTAAACATACAAGAAACGTTTTTAAAACCTTGTTTTTGCCGACACAACACTTTAAAAACGTTTAAAGAACATTCAAGAACGTCTGAGAACCTTTATCGTACATTACCCAAAATCTGCTTGAATGTTTTATAAACGTTTATTAAAGCAACTTGTGTTATAAGGGTTAGGAAATAAGTTTCTGTAACAAAAAAAATGGTTTGTAGTATAGTTAAAACCTCATAAATTTTAAGAGATTTGTGTTTCCTTAACGAGCTAATAACTGTCACATTATTATTTTAAAGCTACTCATAAAACTTTTACATACATATTTAGGACCTAAAGCGGTAACATTTGCAACTTTAAATTTCATTTAACAAGTGTAATGCTCAAAAGTTTACTCGACAAAAAGTACGTAAAGTTGTTTAGGTGAGCTTTTTTGAATGTGTAAATGGGAAAGTTAGGCTTTAACCAGGATAAAAACATTATAAGGAAAAGTTTGTCGTACTCGCCAATCTGTATAAATCCATTATTATTTTTTACATAAAGTTTTTATGGAATCATCTCTTATACTTTCAAAGCTAAGATTTAAAAGGACCAAAGAAAAACAAAGAAAAAGAAAACAAATTTGCAGTTCGAAAGAAAACCTAAATGTTATGAAAACTAAAAAACAAAAAATTTACAGTAACAACAACGACAATAAAAAGGGAACAAAACCTTAGTCCCATTTTTAGCGTTAAAAAAATGGAAATAATGAAGAGAGAGTTTCGGGACTCGGAACTTTTTATTGGAAATTTTCTTCTTTTTAGGATCTTTTTTCCGTAAATGATTATATTTTAAAGCTTTTAACAGAAAACTAGACAATTTTTTTATGGGCCTATAAGCCTTTAACAAACAATTTTCTAGACGTCATTTTAAGTTAAATAAACACTTGTGCAGATTTTTAGTAGCTTCATTTTTATTTTTTACGTTTTTGAACTTGCAGACTAGACGAATTGGTTAGACAACTTGTAGAGTATTTTACATATCAAAATGAGACTTGGTAGGTATAGGTAAATAGTATGAGCCGAGGAGAATTTGCGCATATTTTTCACTTTCCAGTTATTTCTGGTTTGACCTAAAATGGCTTTAATTATGAATTTTTAAATGGATCACCCCATATATTGTGACATTTTTGGATTCCTGAGACAATTCTAAGTTAGAATGTGGCATTTTAAAAAGTAGTTTAGTGACCCTAGGTGATGTTAGAAAAATACAATCGCAAAGTTTTAGTGGCTAATATGAAATATAGGAATACAAGCACTTTTCGAATTAAAGATTTTTTGACGAAGCTAACGATACCAATTTATTTACAATCGGCTTAAAAATAAAGTAATATATTAAGGATCATAGCCACCTAGATGCAATACTACAAATGGCTCTTAAAAAATGAAGTAGGCATAAAAACTTTTTCAAAATGTAAAATTACCATTTGAAATTTCCTCAGGAATCCAAAAATGTTAAAATATACAGGATTTTCCATTTAAAAATTTAATATTGGAGTCATTTTCGGTTAAGCAGGTAGTAACCCAAAAGTGATAAATATGCGAAAACTCTACTCTTTTCATACTATGTACTTAAATCAAGTCTCATTTTGATATGTCAAATATTTTAGAAGTTATGGCTTGTTCAATAGATTCGTTGATACCCGGTATATACGCTATTACAGTTAACAAATATCAAATAAATTAAGTGTGAAAATCGTTAGGTTATTAACTGTAGAATTACTAGAATTGATTTTAATTATTGTTTAACCACTATAATACACTAATTAATTATTTAATGACTGGGTATAGCTGTTTAATAACACATTTAATTGCTTTAAAATAGGGATAAATATTTCACATCTTCAGTTTTTAAAATTACCATTTGCATTAGCAGTTGTTCGAAAGTCAATAAAAAATTTAGTAAATATTTAAAAAAAAATTTGCTATAAATTATTTAAAATATTTTTATAAAACACAGGATGTCTCAGAACTTATCCGACAAACTTTAAGGGCTAATACTTCAATAAAAATAAGAAAAAACTTCATATAAAACAATGTCCTAAAGGTCCTAGTTTTTGAACTACAGGATGTTAAAAATGTTAAAAAATATTGTTTTTTTATTATAACTTTTATACCAACTTAAATTTTTTTTTTTATTTGGGGATGCCTCCTATGCACCACATGACATTTTTGGCATACAAGAAAGAAAAATTTTACCACTGTCGTTCGTATTAGGTTAAATATTTAAAAAATTCCCATAAGGTTTTGAACAAATTTGATTTTGTGACTTTTTTTAATTGATGCACGGTTTTCGCATAAACAAATAACAACCATTTCTCGGCATGTTTAAATCCCTATCTATTAGAGAATAAATATCGAAGGTAATTTAATACTGTAGAATTTTATATTATCCATAAGAAATGGCCATGCCAAGAGATGTTTTATATTTAATTACGCGAAAACCGTACATAAAATTAAAAAATCCAAAAATCAAATTTGTTCCACACTTAATGTAAATTTTAAAAATAATTTTTATTTTGGAAAAGTCCAGTGGCGTACCATTTTTTTAAATGTTTAACTTAAACCCCTATGGACGACACTGGTAGAAATTATTTTTTTTCTTGTATGCCAAAACGTGTCATTTGGTGCATAGTGCATAGTGCATCCCAAAAAAAAATTAAATTGGTGTAAAAGTTATTATAAAAAAGCAATATTTTTTAACATTTCAAACACCCTGTAGTTTAACAACTAGGGGGTAAGGACATTATTTATATAAAGTTTTTTTATTTTTTATTGTAGAATAAGCCCTTAAATTTTGTCCGATACCTTGTGAAATATCCTGTATATTATTTGTATAATTTTTAGTAATATGTCCGACAGAATGGCGAAGGCATATAAATATTTATTGAAATTGCGAATTGAAAAATGTAATATGGGGCTGACTTGTAGTCTGAGATTCAAATAACAACGCCCATCGCCATTTGGTTGATTAATTTAAAAAAATAATAATAAAAATAAAAAATCTTAACATTTTTAAGTTACATTCTATATTTCCAATCTATGTTTTAATTTAATTGACAGTATAATTTTTTACCTTTTTGTTCATTCAGATGCGCATTTACATATTTGCCGCCAGTAGGCATTTTATTTTCGCCTCCCCTATGTTTATTTTTTTCCCCGAAAAACAATTTTGAAGACAAAAAAAAGGTCCTCACTTTCATTTCTTTCCATTCTACGTACAAAATAAAATTGGAAATACGCAAAATTATTTACAAGTACAAAATCTGCCGCCCCCTAAAAACGCGTCTGCCGCCCCCTAAAAATGCCGCCATAGGTACTCAGCCTTTAGGTAAATACGCCACTGTGTTCATTAGATTCTGTATTATTTAAAAATACATATTTCATTAATATGCATTAGTAGTAGGTATTGTACCCGCCATAGATAATTCATTTATCGGCAACAACAGAATCGGACTTTAAATATTTTGTATTTTCCTTTAATTAAATAATTATAGCAACCGTTAAAAATGCTACACATTAAAAGAAATAATAAAAATGACAAGTCACAAATAACTATTAAAATAAGCACCATGGATTTAAAAAGCAAGTAATTACTCATAAAATCTTGTCGAACATATTGTCGTCGGCAATCTCACGAAGTGGCGTATCTCAAAAAATAGGAAAATTGACTAGAGCCGATGTTACTGCTTAAAAAAAGTTACTCCCTAATATGAAGAATTGGTATAAGGTTAACTTTGTTAGTTTAAAAATTATGGAAAAATCATAATTAATAAATTTTATTTTACCAAGAAAAAAGTCGCCCAAAAATACCTAAAAAGCACTCTTGTCAAATTAAGAAAATGAGATACGCTACAACAGAGCCATCCGACAAGATATTAGTTAATTAGGTAAAATATTGTTGGTTATGTAATGACTTGCAATCGCCATTTTTGGCATAACATTTAAAATAATTTAAAAACGGTTGAATTTAGACTAGAGACTAGACTATACATAAAATATGTTAAGAATTTTACGCAAAATCTTAAAAAGAAATATTATACATTTTTTTTTAAATTTAAAATAAGGAAGTAAATATTAACTGACCTTATAATGTGGCCCAATTTTTTAAAACTTCCAAAGCATGGTTTTCAAGAAATCAATCGCAGCTGTTTCTCGTGGGACACCCTTTACATAAATACGGCTTGACAATATTAAAGTTTTTTAAAAATTTACTTTAAACTTTAAATACGAGGAACCTGGAGAGGGTCCTCAGTTGATGCCTCCCCTTGAAAAAATACCCTAAAAATATACTGTATTTAAATACATTCATACATGAAGCGACTTGTGTTGTTTTTGTTTTTTTGATTTTAGACTAAGTAATACAAAACACCTTTATGTAAGCAGTTGGTTTGTACCTGAAAAGTTTTTTTTTTTTGGTTGTAAAGAGATTTTTTTCAAGTAAATACATTTTCTAAAAACAACATCTCTGTGATTTATAAGTAAGCGTTTTTTAAAAAACATGAAGAACTTGTTTTTGTGGTCAACATTTTTTATATTAACAAAAGCTCGTAGTTAAATGTTACTCCTCTCTATGCATTACAAGGATATCAACTTGTTTGAAAAAGTTGTCTGTGTAAGTATCGTATTTTATAATTCTTTTATTAGTAAAATAATTTTGTTATATTGCTGCCTCTACCTGTCACTACCTAATGCTAAACAGTTTAACCTTATATGCTTTAAAATTACAAAAATACCCTTTAGCAATTAAAACTTTACCAATTTTGTCAAACGCCCAAAATAGGGACCAATCAAAAGTACTTAATACAATTAATACGATTTTGAACTTTTCGGCTATCGGTGCCGGTGTAACTACGGTAGGCAACTGCGTGCAAATCATACGTGCCCGACCTCAATAGGGTCCTGGGGGCAAACCCACAAGACAAAGGAACAAAAGTCTTATTTAATTTTCATGGAAATTAACTAAACTGCAATTATTAGTATATGGGGAACTTTTTTCTATCTTTTATTAAAAATTAGAGAAGAAAAAACAGCAACAAGATTTGCGTGTAAAAAGAAGAGAAATTTGGGATAATATTATTAATCCGTTTGAATTCGCAAAATTTGAATTTGCGATGTCTTAGATAATAATATTAATTTAATTTAAAAATATTTAGTTACCTTACACCTCATCAAAATGTTTAAAAAAAAAACAAAATGCAATATAAAAACATAAAATAGAAGAATATTATTTTCACAAAATACTAAATAAAAATTTGTTTTTTATTGTCAGCACAATTGTTATTGTCCCGCGCAAACACCCGTATTAAAAGAAAGTAAACTGTCCAAGTAAGAACAGCCAGATCACTATCTGCAAAGAGTCATACATACAATGGAACAGGATAAATGGCAAGAAAGATCCAAATCGTCTTTCTATTTCCAGAAGCGTTTGTATTGCCGATTCGTAAGGTGCGGAACCAAGCAGAAAACTAAAGAGTTCGAAATATAAAGAAAATAGAAAATAGAGAAGAAATTTCTTCTTTGCGAGTTACTGATTCCGGCCTATGATGTGTTTTTACCTAATAATTATATTGATTCTTTTAATAGATCTAAAATATAATAAAAAAAAGTTTTGCAACAAAAAAGATAAAATTTTGTTGGCCAGTGTTGTCACACAGAGGCCCGTTACTTCGTTCTCACGCCACTATTCCGGGCTTTATGATTACTTTTGCTCCACCCAAACACTAGTGTCAGTATATGAGAAGTGACACTACGAATATATACAAAGTTAATTAACTTAATAAACTGTACAGTAATTTAATTATAGTTCTATTTATTTTTATATCGTTATAGGACGTCTCAATGCAATCAAATAGATGGTTTCTGGAACAGTGGATTACAATTCTGCTTTATTTTATTTATCTGATATTTGCCAATGGAATTTCTAAATATATCTGTAACAGTTCATGTCACTCCCTAATACAAATATTAGTTTCTCTTAATGAGGTGATTATTTTCAACATGAATATTTTGCAGGAAGTGTTTTAGGTTAATGTTTATATGTACAGCGTGTCTTCGGAAGTTCTTACGGAATAAGAAACTTTTTATTATTAACTTTACGTTACGAAAGTGTCTCTTCATAAAAGTCCTGCTTGATGAGAAAATACATTTCTACGAAAATATTTGAAGGTTGGATGTACAAGGTGGCTTAAAAATGGCTTGTTTTCAAATTCAATATAAATGTTATTTCCTAACTACGGTACCAAACTTTGATAGTCTAATAAACATATGTCCTGATTTGATTCGTTTCTGAGATACAGGGTGTAATTATTTTTTTGTAACTGGTTTCGTATTTAGGATATTAAAAAACAGACTTAAAAAAATTAACGCGTAACGCCAACGAAGCAACTCCAGACATATGTTTATAGAAACTATTTTTTTAAAAATGACATAAGATATTACTCTTGAAAGGTTGGTACCGTAGTTAGGAAATAACCCTCTATTTTAATTTGGAAACAAGTCATTTTTAAGCCACCCTGTACATCCAACCTTTAAATATTTTTGCGGAATGTATTTTTTCATCAAGCAGAACTTTTATGAAGGGACACTTTTGTAAAGTTAATAATAAAAAAGTTTCCCATTTGGTAAAAACCCTAAAACCTTTTGGGTACTTTTTTAATATACAGAGTGTCTCTAAAAGGTCTGTACAAAAATGCTACTATGGACATCTTGGGCTAAAATACAACGATTTAACCTCAATTTACCTTAGCGAGATAAAGGGTTTCAAAGTTTCCATTTTATTTTAGTTTTTTTAAATATTTTATTTACTATTGAATTATTTTTACCCAATTCCATACGCGTTTTTTTAAAGTACGTAATCGAAAGCAACATATTTTTTTGATGTAAATGTAGGGAGAGCCACCTGCAGTACTTTTCTTTGTTCAAAGTGTCATTACTTTGTTTTGCCTTTGAGATAAGGTATGGTGCAAAAAATAAATCCCGGTACATAGTTTGTTTTATTTATAAATTTAGTAGATAACTGTTATTCTCCCCTTTTTTGCACAAAAAGGTATTGTTAATAAATATCGCTACGAGCAACTGTTTCTAAGATATTTCAGATTAAACGTTTTATTTCACGTAACAAAATTTCTTCGTATTATTCTATAAGGTCAGTAGAAACTAGTACTAAGTACAAATTAATAAATAAAACTATTAAACCCCATTTGTATTTATTAAAAAGTTGATCATTTGCGAGGTACAGGGTGTCCAAGTAAGAATATAAATGGAAAATTTGACGCCCTCTATCTTGTAAACCAGCAACCTTTCGCCTAAGGTAAATTGCATTAGATCGCTGTTTTTGGCCCAAAGAATTTGTAAAAGCATTTTATACAGACCTTTGAACAGCACCTGGTGGCCTAGATAATGCGTGAAGAAACGCAACTTTGTGTGGTATAAAATGTTTATTCCAAAATATCTGAAAACAGTTGCTTGTAGCGATATTTATTAGGTATACCTTTTTTGCGTAAAAAATATAAAAGAAAAAGAGGCAATACTAAAATTATAATATACCAAAGGTAAAAAAAAATATTACACTTTGACCCTAAGCAAAGGACTGCAGGTGGCTTTCTCTACATTTTACGACAAAAACATTGGCATATTTCTGATTCCCTACTATAAAAACTTTTCAGTATCGAATTTTGTATGAAATTGTCTAATAATAATTAAAATATTTAAAAACAATTAAAATAAAACAAAAATTTTGGCACTCTGTATTTTTGCAAACGATCAACTTTTCGACTAAGATAAATTGGGTTACATCAACGACGTATGGACCAGGTTTGTTTACGTTTGAGCTGTTGTCATCAATACATCACAGTAAAAGCGCTAAAATGCGGTTTGCCAGATTTAATTTTTCCACTCCAAACTTACTAACCACAAGTAGTTTTTGGATAAGCTTCTATATTAAAGAATTTTGCAATATAACTTCTTAAATGAACAATACATATATTTTTATCATTTTTAGATATCATAATAAAAAAATATGTTCAAATATTATAAGTTATTATCTTTTTAACAAAAGCAAAATTCTGAAAATACGTGATTATTTGTTAATCCCGGCAACGCACCCCAGGGATTTTTACTCCATCGTAAATAAAACATGAAAGAACCTTTTTTTCCTAAACGCTTGTGGGTGACGCCTCTTTTGCTTTGTCATTTCTATTGGTTTCTGTCATTTGACAATTTGGAAAGTGATCAAGTAAAGCTTATAGTGCGTTTTTTTTGTGTATTTTCTGGTGTTTGTTGGTGAATAGAAGGTGATTTTAAAGACAATATGGGTAGGCAGTGCTTTGTTTGTAGAAGGGTAGACTATTCATTTCCGCACCTCACTTTTCACAGGTTAATAGAGACCAACGTCGTTGGGTGCATACTATCGACCAAGGTCAAAAAGTAAGTCCGCCATTTTCATTTCTCGCTTGCCTCACCCCTTTGCCTATTAGGGATTGTTGGTTTAATGTTTATCATAAAATTATGAATGAATCGCTAGGTCCATACGTCGTTAGGTTACATCGTTGTATTGTGGTCCAAGGAATTTTTACAGACACCCTTCTTATATTTAAACATTATATTATGCAGGGTTATCTAACTAGTAGCAATTTTAACGCTCTATAAAATTTAGAATAGAAAAAAGCAAATAACAATCATTTTTTCAAGTTACAGAGTAAAATACCATTTTTTAAAATAGAGCACCCGGTATATTTTATCACTTTTGTAAGATGTATCAAAAAGCATTTAACTAGACCAGATTTACCTGAGTACTCTTAAAATACCAAAATGGTAAACCAATTAGAGCTTTTAGTTTATTTAAATTTTAATCAATTTCGGTTTTGTTTCGTATACTTGCATTTTATTTTAAAATATTTTGTTTCAGTTTATAATTGGCCATATCAATGAATACATGATTTAAACTAAATAAAAGATACATAAAAGCTTTTATTTATTAATAAAACATCAACAACATTTTTTGTCTTTTTATATTTGACAAAATGACATAAACCAATATACCAATTTAATATAATAGAACAAAAGAATATGGGTTTAACAAAAACCATTTACAAGATAAAAAATCTTAAATTTAAAATATTAAAAAAATTACTTTACTTATTTTGTTTTAATTAATTATTTGAAAAAGCCATTATAGTTTTATTTTATAACTTTATTTTTAAATAAATGTGCAAAAGTAAATATGGTTTATTATTTGTGTATAATTAAATAGTGGCTTTAAAAATCCTCTTCAAAAGTAATTGGTTTGAATATAGCCCAAAGTATTAATGATATGTTCTGTAGTTTGGCGGATTCATTTAATGGATGGTATTTCTTTGGGTACACGCCAAAATTAAATTAAAAGTACTAAAAACCAAAAAAATTTAAACAAGTAAAAAGATAATTAAAAATCGACGTTTCGGTGGCAAATCTGCCACCGTTGTCAAGATAAATGGAAATAAAATAATAAAAATGAAAACTTACTATTATTTAGGTTTTAAAATTCAAAGTTTTTATGTTTTTTCTCGGATATTCTGAAAACTTTGACATTAAATGTCAAAATATGTTTGTTTGGTTATAGTGTCATGGTGACATAGATAAATGGTTGCTGGTGTATTGATTGTTTATTTTACAAAAAGGTGAATAGTTAGTTAATTTTTAGTCTTTCTGAACATACTTCAGTATCAAGCAAAGGCAAACAAGTGTTATTTAAATTAACTGAAATTGATGCTACACAATTATCTTTATTTAATAATATATACGCACTTTCTTTGATTTTGCGTTTTTTAGAACAAGTTTCCTTTGCTAAAATGCTCGAAGCATCCCAGTTTATTCTATGATTGTTATTAAATGCGTGTTGGCAGATTTTTGATTTATGAAATTCTGTGATTTTAATGTATGATCTGTGTTCTTTTATGCGTTTGGCTAATGGTCTACAAGTTTCACCTATATAAAACTTATTGCATTCGCAAGGTATTTTATAAATGACATTTTTTGTATTTTCATTTAAGTTGTATGGTTTTGTTTTTGTTAATTGAGATCTGATTGTGTTTTGTGTTTTAAAGATTGTGCGAATATTAAATTTATGCCCTATTCGTTGAATTTTATTTGATAGTCCGGGAATGTATGGTAAAAATAAATTTGTAATAGGTCTATTTTGATTTTGTCTTATAACTGAGTTTCAAATTCAAGGAAACAATTATTTATAAAATCAAGAGGATAATTATTTTGAATTAAAATATTTTTAAATAATCTTTTTCAATATTTATATTTTGATTAGAACAAATGACTTTAATTCTATCAAATAGACTTTTTACAACTCCCTTTTAACCATTATTGGGTGATTTGAAGTTAAAATTTAAGTATCTATTTGTATGTGTAGGTTTTCTGTAGATTTTTGTTTCAAAATTGTTTAAATCTTTTTTATTAAAATGTCAAGAAATGGTAGTTGTGAGTTGTTTTCTTTTTCTAACGTAAACTTAATTGTTGGTTCTTGTGTATTAATGTGTGTTAAAAAATTATTTAAACAGTGTTCGTCATGTTGGTATATAGAAAAATGTTATCTATATATCTCCACCAAACTAAAGGTTTATATTGATAATTTTCTACAAAATTTGATTCAAAGTTTTCCATAAAAATATTACTTAATAAAGGTGATAAAGGTGAACCCATAGCCATGCTAGAGGTTTGTTTGAAAAAATCAGTGTTATATTGAAAATATGTTGTTTTGACACAAAAGTTAAAAGTTCAAGAATAGTGTTTAAGCTTAATTTTGTTCTTTCGCCAAGATGGACATCATTTTCTAATTTATTTCTAAGAATATTTAATGTTTTATTCACTGGGACATTTGTGAATAAACTAACAACATCAAAACTTACCAGTGTATTATTTGGATCAATATCTATGTTTGATAATTTCTCTAAGAAATGTTTAGAATTTTTAATGTATGAATCAGTGTTGTTTACCAAAGGATCTAAAATGGTAAGTAAAAATTTTGCTAATGGATGTGTAGGTGAGTTTATACAACTTATTTGCCACCAAAACGTCGATTTTTAATTATCTTTTTACTTGTTTAATTTTTTTTTGGTTTTTAGTACTTTTAATTTTATTTTGGCGTGTACCCAAATAAATACCATCCATTAAAAGAATATGGGTTAAACAAAAACCATTTACAAGATAAAAAAATCTTAAATTTAAAATATTTAAAAAAAATTTTACTTTACTTATTTTGTTTTAATTAATTATTTGAAAAAAGCCATTATAGTTTTATTAAAAATTTTATTTTTAAATAAATGTAAGATGCAAAAATAAATATGGTTTATTAGTTGTGTATAATTAAATAGTGGCTTTAAAAATCCTCTTCAAAAATAATTGGTTTGAATATAGCCGAAAGTATTAATATCTTTATATTTTAAAATTAATAGTGACAAACTTTATAAATATTTTTTTTACTGAACAAAGCATGATTTAAAATTTCCTAATAACCTATATTCGCTTCTTTTGCGTTACTGGCTACTTTAAGTTGACGAGACATACAGTTAATTAAGTGAAGGATTTTATTCTGGTCAATAATATTCCACTTCTGAAATAACAACCCTTTCAGCGCCTGGGAAATTCTTAAAGCAGGTGTATTTTTTCGTATATGTAGTCCCGAGTAATCACTGAAAGATATACAGTTGCATATCATTAAAAGAAACATGTATAAATAAAATATTATTTGGCTTTTCTTCAGAATAAAGATATTTAGTAAAAATTTTAAGGAACTTAAACTTTTTATACAGGGTGATTCAAAATCGATCACGAAACTTAAGGGGGTGATTCTACTTGACAAAATAAGGGTAGAGCTTCATATAAATTTTTTAAAAATGTCATTCGTTTTCAAGTACAAGCAGTCAAAGTTCAATTTTTATTTTGGTTTTTTCGCCATATTGCATTTATTTTTAACCAATTCAGTTGATAATTGGCACACAAATTGAGCTTTGCAGATTCAAAAATTTTAAGACAAAAGTACGTTTTTTAAATACCGCTAGAGGGCACTTTACCTAAAACTTAAAATTTATTTACATCATAACTTTTTACTTTGACAGATATCGCAAAGCTGGGGGCCCCATTTTATAGACAATCAAAAACTTAAAAATAAGGTCCTCTTTAATAAAGTCGATAAACCTCACCTGTTAGGCACCAATAGACATTAAAGTTTTCATCAATTTCAAATTACCTACATACATACAGGGTGTCCGGTAACTCAACCGACAAACTTAACCAAACGATTCTACAACAAAAAATAAGAAAAAACTTCATATAAACATATGTTCTAAACGTCTTAATTTGGTGTCAAAAATAAAAAAAAGGTTTTTTTTTAATATTTAATACACAGTAGTTAAAAAACTAAGACGTTTAGGACATATGTTTATATTTTTTTTTCTGTTGTAGAATCGCCCCGTAAAGTTTGTCGGTTGAGTTACTGGGCACCCTGTATGTATGTAGGTAATTTGATTGAAATTGATGAGAACTTTGATGTCTATTGGTGCCTAAACGGTGAGGTTTATCAACTTTAATAGGGAGTACCTAATTTTTTAAGTTTTTGATTGTCTATAAACATTTTAAGTTTTGGGTAAAATACCCTCTGGCGGTATTTAAAAAAGGTACTTTTGTCTTTAAATTTTAGAATCTGCAAAGCTCGATTTGTGTGCCAAATATCAACTGGATTGGTTAAAAAATAAATGCAATATGGCGAAAAAACCAAAATAAAAATTGAACTTTGACGGCTTGTAACTCGATATTTAACGTATGACATTTTAAAAAAAATATATGAAGCTCTACCCTTATTTTGTCAAGTAGAATCACCCCTTAAGTTTTGTGATCAATTTTTCAATCACTCTGTATATTATAAACTATTCTGCTTTTGCAATAATATAATTAAAACCAAAACTACTTTAAAACTGTTTACGATATGTTCATAAAATTGAACCCACTAGTCACCAGGCATTTTTGATGTAAAATCTTTTCATTTACTTCTACCAGTTGCGTTCGAACAAGATGTATAGTGGGAATTTTCCAAAAAAATAATGTAGGATGCCATTGCTTTAAAAAACGGTTTTTATTTTTTTTTACGCGAAAATGGTTCATCAGAGAAAGAAAATTGAGGTCAAATTTGTTCTAAATAAAATGTGAAGTTTAAAATATATATATTTATTAAATAAAAACTGTTTTTGGTATAGCAAAATTATTTTAAACTAGTTACTGCACCCGTATTATGTAATTTAATAGAGAAGAAATTTCCTAAAATTGCCATATGATTTACATTGCATAGAAAGAAAAATTATTCTCTATCGAGTTACATAATTCGGGTGCTGGTGCCCTATTTTTAGTTGTTTAACGCGAAAACGGTGCATCGGAGGAAAAAATCGAAAAGTCAAATTTGTTGTAAAGCATAAATATGTGGATTCAAAAAAGTTTTTGTTTTTGGAAAAAGCAATGGCGTAACATTTCTTTTTTAATCATATACAAGCGTATAAGTTGTACAAGTATTTATACAAGAGCCACTGGTAGAAATATTTAAAAATCTTCTACAATATAAAATTCTATTGGTGCATGCCAAATTTTATAAGAGTATCTTGAACAGTTTTACAGTTATAATATGAAAACATTTTTTTCTTAAAACTTAAACACCCTGTAGTTCAAAAGTTAAGTTATATGAACCTTTTTTTTAAATCAGGCTTAGAAATCACATCCTGTATTTTTATCTGTTAATTAAATTACACCCTGTATAATACCACAGATAATAATTTATCTTTTAAAGAGTTTTTTTGTGTTAATACCGTTTAACACTTTTTAAATACATTTGAATACCTATCACTAACTCTCATATTTATATTGTTATTTTAAATACGGTTTGATGCGATGCAGACGATTAATACAAAAAATGACTTTAATCATGACAAAACAAAATTCGGGCATTTTCTGCGGCTTCCGTGTTTAGAGAAAAACTTGTCAGAAAGTTAATTGCAGAATTTTACGCTTTGGGTAATATATTACCTTGCTGTCTGGTACGCGTTTAGCATTGCTTTAAATAAACTCTCCAAATGGCTAATTTTTCAATGGCACAACACCGCAACTGAAAATACTTTTTAGCTACGTGTCTTGTATGGTTTTAGAAGGCTATTTATTGTGTAGTAAATAGATTTACAAGGAAAGTATTGTCCTATTTAGAATTTGAATTGATACTAAAAATGCGTTTATTTTAAATAATACTTTCCAAAAATATGGTTGGTGTGACATTGAGAACGTCAAAAATTGTTAACTCTAACTAATCATATTGACTAGTGGGACATTCTCTTGGTGAATGTGGGCGATTACTATAGTGCTGCCAGAATGTAGGTAAATCGTACCCCTTCCCTAGCATCGCGCTCTCATCCCACACAGCGTCGCGATTGGTCGCGAAGCATGTCGTAGGTAAATCAAGGGGATCTTATTCCCTGCCACACACAACTTGTGTTTGGTTATCCTTTTTTATTAAGTCTTCGGGTCGCTTGGCAGGAAAATAATTTCGACGATGTGTGGATGCGGGCGTTATGCTAATGCTGCATCTAGACTTGCAAACAATTCGCCACGCCGAATAGCGCGCCACATAGCGCGGACGTGGACGTGGACGTAATTCACGTTGTTCCAAGAGCTGGGGGAATAATTTTGCGGTAATTCAGAGCTTGTCGTTTTTTTGCATCAAAGCAGCGCGCAAATAGGTTGGTTTCTTTAAACGAATATTTCGCGAATTGTTGCAAATCTGGACGCAGCTTAAGGAAGACCGACATTCTGGCAACACTGTTGGGTAATTGCTTACTTATCAGCACCACGCTGAATTTTTTCATACAAAGATTTTTGAGGCGGTGATTATAAATCTAAAAGAATTTTCAGTCGGCATGTTTCGTTTTTGAGATATTCATCATCAAACTTAAAAAGCAAATTTACCATATTCATACTATATTTCTTTTTATTTGGAAAAGTTCTTAACTTAAATCTAAATTGACATTAATATTTGATTTTCACCTTTCTAAAATAATTTTTTTATTTATTTTACCACTTTTTTATCCCTAAAAATGCAAACATTTACTTTTAATTAATAAAGTAAAACTTGAATTTTAATAGAAAAACAGACTAAAATAAATAAAAGAAAAGAATATATTTTAAGGGGTGTAACTAACCTGTTAAGTACCAATTTACCACAAAAAGAAGAGACAAAATTGGTAATTTGAATTACTTTTTATTCAAGTTAAATGATGAATATTTTAAGAAATAAACGTTGCCGAGTGAAGATTCTTCCAGATTTATAATTAGCGCCCCAAAAACTACCGCATGCCAAAAATCATTAAAATTTACCAGGTGACGAATATACACAAACCACATCTAGAATTTTCGGTTTAAGTCCAAACATGCAATAATATACAATGTGTTTTTAAAAAAAAAAACAAAAGTTGTATATTATTACACTTTTGTGAAACACCCAGTATAAGTGTTAAAAACGTGCAATTTAGAGGAAGCTTGAAGGGTTTTGTTATGTTGTGCAAAACTGGACGAAGTGAATAATATATTTGAGTAACAGCTCATGTCATATTCAAATATATGATATGGGTAACTATTAACCGTAAATATTAATATTGTTTCGTTTACAAAGTGCTTTTACTAAAAAGGAATTTGTATCGTATTTCCTTTATAAATAAATTAACATTTAGCCATGAACTCTAACATAAAAGAGATAATATCCTGTTGCTATAAAATCCAATAGTCTAGTCGAGAAGTTGAAATCCTGCGAAAAATAGGTACAAGTCTCCTAAAAATATGGTTTATGGCTTAAACGATCTAAAATGGCATCTAGAAAAAGATGTATTTTGGATTTTTCTTGCAAAACAAATTTCAATACGGCTTAACAAAAAAAAACAAGAAATAAAATAGAACTTCAGCTTTTTGTTTAAATCCCAAAAAGCATAAATGTAAGCTTAAAATTATAAAAGTTTCTAAAAGAGCAGGAAATTTCGGAATTGTAGCTTCAATGTTGAAAATTTAGACTACAAGCCAGAGCAAATTTTCAGGGGTGATTTTATACACAACGAATCACATATGATCTTGAAGTACTGTTCGAGAAACAAAGTTTAGGCACTATGCCGTCAAATTTCCGTGGTACAGGTGAGTGCACAGGTGAGTTGAAGTGCAAGAAAAAAGAGGGTACTTTTCGATTACTTTATACATGACGGCACTATTCTCGTTAAAGAGGCAATGGAAAAGAAAGCTCTTAAACTCTGTGCCGTCAAAAATAGCGGTACCTACAGTCAGAAATTTTTTGAAATCGGCAAATTTATCCCCCTCCCCAGTTATTCGAATACTTGACGGCGATGATTCAGTTACCTTTGCATTTCTTTAAAAGTATAATTCATATATGCCGTCAGAAAAGGGTGGTACATGCGGTACATGCCACCCCCCGAGGGGTAAAAATCCGATTTTGATTTGCGATTTCTGACCGCATGTACCACCCTTTTCTGACGGCATATATGAATTATACTTTTTAAAGGAAATGCAAAGGTAACTGAATCATCGCCGTCAAGTATTCGAATATCTGGGAGGGGGGTAAATTTGCCGATTTCAAACAAAATTTCTGACTGTAGGTACCGCTATTTTTTGACGGCACAGAGTTTAAGAGCTTTCTTTTTCCATTGCCTCTTTAACGAGAATAGTGCCGTCATGTATAAAGTAATCGAAAAGTACCCCTTTTTTTTCTACACTTCAACTCACCTGTGCACTCACCTGTACCGCGGAAATTTGACGGCATAGTGCCTAAACTTTGTTTCTCGAACAGTACTTCAAGATCATATGTGATTCGTTGTGTATAAAATCACCCCTGAAAATTTGCTCTGGCTTGTAGTCTATTACATATCGCATTCGTTGCAGAATCTTATTTTGAAAGTGCCTTAGATGACACTGAAATATTTGATATTTTAAAAATTAATATTACATTGAACAAAAAAATTATTTTAAACCTATGCTTACTACAGCGGCGGATCGCACATGACGAAACCGCCGCGCGAAAGCTAATTAACAACGTTAAATGAAAATTATAAATATTAAAGCTACAATTCGGAGAATAAAAACTTTTTACTAAAATTTCCTGCTTCTTCAGAAACTTTTATAATATTTAAGCTATCACTTACATTTTTTTTTAATTTGGCAACAAATTGGAAGGCCATTTTTTTCAGTTTTTGATTTAGTTTTTTTGCAGAAAAAAATCCTAAATACTTCTTTCTAAATGCTATTCCGGGCCATATTTTTAGGAGACTTGTTCAAGACTATTTTTCTCAGGAAATAAACTTCTGGACTGGACTACAAAAATAAATTAGCAATCTATATACCAAATGTAAAAAGAGACACAAAGCGGGTTTTTGACATGGCAGCATGATGCGGTTTTTGGATATTGATTAAATTTATTCATTTGCTATTAAAATATTTATACAGGATGTTTATCACAAGTTGTTCCCCTCCTCTAACATTTTTACATTTTCAGATAGTATTTTGTTATGTCGTTATTTGACATAAGTGTGAATTGGTTCATTTATTCACTTCTTGTTATTACTTCTGGTTTAACCGGAAACGACTGATATTTTATTGATTGATACTTTTAAATTTTAAATGGCACAAACGGTATATTTTTCCTTATTTAAATAGAATATGATATTCGGAATACAATGACATCTTACACGTCATTTTTTGAAAATTCTGCTGACTAAAATCTAGAGTTTCATGATTACGCTAAAACGGTTTATTTTAAGTCAATTAGCCATGGATAAATGCGAGAGGACGCCTACGCTCTCGATACAGAGCATGGCACTAAAAGAAGGAGCCATGGAAAAATGACTTTAATCGTCTTTTGTTTTTTACGAATTCTTGAGCGAAGTCATAGGAAAAATTATTTCCGGCCATGACCGAAAAAGTTCATCTACAGGAATAATGCATTTTGGACGTATAAAATAAGTAGGTATTTTTGTAACAAGGGCGTAAAGTAACACATTTACGTCCGCGGCTGACAGTTAACAACAACAACAACAATCAGCTGAGGTCGTAAAAGTGCCTTACGCCAGAGAGTGCAAACAATATTTTTGTACGACTGAAATTAATGACCAGGCATACTCTGCGGTTATTTTTCTCTTTATTGTTGTATATTGGATAATTTTGCCGATATTACTATCAGGCTAGTTTAAGTCAAATTGATTAAACAACCTTAAGTTACCTACAAAATAATTACATGTGATGTCAACAAATCTGTCGAAAAATTGTTTTTTTTCGGCGATCTTCCGCAACGTTTTTAGCTGATGCTGGTGGCAAATTATTGACTGTGAAGTACTATGGAGGTTGGTGCTCCTTGACTGTGACCGCGGGTTATATTGAAGATCCAAATAGCCAAAAAATTATAAGTTTTAAAACCATAGACTCCGCAATTCCAATGTTACCATCAAAATGATTGAATTTATACACCAAAGAGAAAAAATGATTTAATTTATACACCAAAGAGAATCGGCAAGAGCGCGCATAATTTAATTTTATTATTGTTTTATTTTATAAATGCGGGCGTTTTTGATGCTCTTTTGCCCTAGTGCGTAAAAGTGCAATTTTACGCTCTCAAATGGAAGCGCAAAATTGTATTTTTACGCTTCCGTTACGTTACGTCATACAAAAATGTATTAAAAATATGTAAATTGCTGTCCGAATTTTTTATTGCCAACAGTTTCAGATAAAATATTTTTTGTCTAAAACTGTTTTGTGTTTTCTGATTTTTGTTTTAATTTACGTATTAGGGTTGCCTAATTTCCATTTATATTGGAGAAGCGATAAAACGGCTGACATAATGCCCATAAAAAACCGTTTGTAGGTAACAATTTATTTTTATTTATAGTATTTTTTTTGTTGTTTTAGAAATTTGCCATTCCAAGAGTATAATTAAGGCAATGTATATAAAGTTTAAAATGGTAAACACAGCTGTCCTGTAGGATGATTAAATATTTTAATTACCAAAATAAAATGTTGTTGTTTTTTGGTAAATAAAATTGGTTTTTGCTTTTATATTACTTAATTATACAGGTATTGCAAAAATAGGAAAGGCAGATAAAGAAAGTATTTCTAAAGGCAATTTTTGGCTTAAGGAAAAACCTTATATAAAAAGACAAAAGAATTTAGCATACTATAAGTGGCCTCCTATTCACCTACTTTTGACCAAATTTAACCTACCATCTACCAAATAAGTGCTAGCGAATTTGTAAAAATTATATAAACTTCTATTCTTTTATTAAACGGCTAGATATTTTGGGTAAAAGAAAGAACATTTTGTTATAATTTTTGAAATTAGGTTCCTTTTTTTCTTAAGCAATTTTAAACATGTTTGACCCACTCTGTATATCAAACCTTTTATTTGACACCAATATTGAGGTAGTTGTGGGAAAAATATGTAATCGGCCATTTTGTGGGAGCGGCCATCTTAGATTTTAATTTTTTTATAGTGAGCTCTATTCCACCAATTAAGCCCTTCATTTAATAACCATATTGAGGATGTTGTGCACAGAAAAAAATGTATTGTTTTAAGGAAATACAAGGCTATAAAAATATGCTTTCTTTTTGAATACGTGTGCTTTTAAACCAAGATTCATTTCTTACTTTAAAATAATAGTGGCTCTTAAACTGGGAAAAAATACTTTAATTCATGTCTTTAATGTAAAAGAAGTTCTTTAAATTGAAATATCCTTAGTAATATTTTGAGAACATCAGATACAAGAAATGAAAACATAAAGATTTATGATTAAGGCTCTTAATCCTTAAATATATTTTGAGATTTTAAACAAAATAAATTAACTGTTTTTATTAAAATATTCATGCATTTCTTTTAAAATAATAGCTTCTTATTTTAAGAACCTATACCAAAATCTTTAACCTTTATGCCAAAAACCCATTTCTTTATTATAATTATTCACGAATAATGCTTTTCAGTACGGTATCAACGGTACGATTATATCTTACCGTCGAACAACGAAAGTTTTTCTTATAAGATACCCTTGTTATTCGTGTTATTCAACTTGGACCCGGAACAACCACTTTGATAAGTCTTATGAGGTTTGGCAAAAGGCATCACTGGAGAGGTAGAGGTCTCGGTGAATGACATATTAAGGAGGAATTCCTCTCTTAACTACTGTCGACAAAGATAAAATTTTGGCACACTCATATGAAGAGAATAATTCTTAAATTGAACACCGGTAATATTACATCTTGAGAGAACTAGTTCTTTATTCAAGATACGTAGTTTCTTAATTGAATTAAATTTTATTTTAGTCTGTGGTATTTACTATCTTGTCTTAAAGAAAAATCTCTCAGTGGGAGAGAGCAAGTAATTTCCATTGTGAATCTAGATACTTAATATAAGGGTGCAAATATTTTTAACAAATTTATGAATACCTCGATTTAAGGGTATTTAGTTTTTAACTGAATACATAGGTATTTAATGTAGACCCATTGGGATCACTTAATAAAATAAGGATATTTTTATTACAAAAGCGCTTTCTTTTGACTTTAGTACGCAAAGCTAAAAACATAGTTTTCTCAGTTTGAGATCCTATTTCTTTAACACATATAAAAGTCACAATTCTCTCAAAATAAATACAAGGCTTTTGTTTTGAAACATCTTTTTTTTCAGTGCGTGGATTAATATATAATCCACTATTATGTATCAGAGCTTTTCTCAGATTTACAATCATAAAGAATGTATTGTATTGTTATGTTATCAAGATTTAGAGTGCGTACCAAAAATCAGATCGATCTGTCGTCAGAAAGGGGATAAAATTTCAATTACTAAATTTCACCCAAATAAACCAATAAATAAATAAATAAACTGGGCAAACTAAAACAGTTTAAAAATAAAAAAAAAACCGAATACCCGCATTTTAAATAATTTATAGAAATTTTCTTTCGGTCTCCCGGTTATTTGATTCTTCGTTGTGCTGAATAAAAGTATGGAAAAATAAATGTTTTTACCAATTTAGTTTCCAATTTCAAGCAAACATTGTACAGATATCGTACATACGTCAAGGGAAATGTAAACAACCGCAGAATCAACCAAAGTGAAGGGCTGAAATAATCGGTTTTGGATGCCAAAGCTAACGGTATTGGTTATTTTAGACAGGCGTGGTTTTAGTTCCAAACAGCTATTTTCAATAAAATACTTATTTTTAAACAGTTTTACTTTGCTTGGCCTGTTTATTTATTTGTTATTTGGGTCAAATGTAATAATTGAAATTTGACCCCATACCTGACGACAGATCGATCTAAAGTTTAATACATGCTCTTAATCTTGATGACGATACAATATAATACATTATTTATGATTGTTAATACAAGATGGCGGCCGATACAAAATGGCGCATTACATATTACTTCACAACAACCTTAATATGAAAATCAAATGAAAGGGCATGATTGGTAGAATGGAGCTTACCAAAAAAAATTGAAATCCAAGATGGCCGCTTCCACAAATTGGCGAATTACATATGTATATTTCCATCAGAACCTCAATATGGGTATCAAATGAAAGGGCTTGATTGGTAGAATAGAGCTCACTATAAAATAGAAAGTCTAAGCTAGCCGCCGCCACAAAATGATGTTACATATTTTTCACAACTACCTTAATATGGGTATCTAATAACAGCCTTGATAGAGCTAATTCCAAAATAAATAAACTAAATAGAATGAGAAGTGTCAACTAACAACAAAACTATCTAAAAGTTAAAAAATAATTCGGGAAGTCCTAGCTACTAGATCGCACCAATCTTCTCATCAAGCTGAGTTATTGATCAGAAAAATAATAAAATCGTTGGTTAGTCTTGGTTAGTTATAGTGAGGCATTAAATGAACTTAATAGAATGAGAAGTATCAGATAACAACAAACTGAAAACCTAAAATAAATTATTTATAAAAAAATATGTTAAACGATTTTACTATACTAAAACCTAAAAATAATTCGGTAAACCCTAGCTACCCGACCGCACCAATCTTCTCATCAATCCGGGGTATTGATTAAACAAATAATAAATTTGTTGGCAGATGATATTTCTATCTTTTATTTACTCTGGATACGCTGCGCACAACGATTTTATTATTTGTCTAATCAATACCCACAGATTTAGGAGAAGATTGGTGCGATCGTGTAGCTAAGACTTACCTAATTATTTTTTAGCTTTTAGTACAGTAAAACCGGAAGATTGAAGATTGGTTTAATGATAAACTGGTGTAGGTTAGCTAACCAGAACTAACCGATCTCCAATCTTCCCCGACTTTCTGTTTCCATTTTGTTGCTGACTCTTTACTTTTGACACACAGCAACAAATTTTTAGATTTAATTTTACCTGAAAAATCCAGTGTAAAACATAGACAGTATTAATTTTGACAAATTGAAAAAAAATCGTTATTTCAATTTTTTTTCTGCAGCAACAAATCGACTCAAATTTATTCAATGTGTTACACCTTTTTAATGAACATTCATGCTAACTTAACAGAAAACTGGAAGAGTTAGCGATCTCTTGATAGATTTGATTTAAGCAACAAAATCATTTATTTGACAACTAATTAGCAAGTCAAAAACAACAAATTTTTGCATATTTTTTTAATTTTCGTCGATTTTCTATTGCCAGTTTTACGAACCTCTATCTTCATGCTGTTATGAACTTATACTATGTTTTTAAAGTTCAAGATTTACATAAGAAATACCCTTTACATTCTTTAGCAGTCAATACTGTCAATTGCATGTGTATTAAAATTTAATATTATCGGAAAAACCTTTGTATATACCTACGGCTCATTTTGTGAGTTAATTACCCCGAACCAATTTTTCATTAGAAAAGTGTCAGCTGTCTTTACGGTAAACTAGCTACGAAAAAATGGTAATTTAAAAAATATATATTTGTTCAATATTCTTGTTTTTGAAAGCAAGTATTAATTAAAACAGAAAGGTCAAGTTTTATTATACAGGGCAATTCTTAACCTATACGCATAGACTT
Organism: Listronotus bonariensis; assembly: GCA_014170235.1. Classification (NCBI taxonomy): domain Eukaryota; kingdom Metazoa; phylum Arthropoda; class Insecta; order Coleoptera; family Curculionidae; genus Listronotus; species Listronotus bonariensis. Next base: position 51,127 of record JACEGR010002843.1, read on the forward strand.
AAGAATAATATCCAAGGACAGACAGTGACATATAATGGAAAAAAGGTGGTAAACTATACCTATTTGGTTAGGAAGATAAAAAATTGCTTTAAATTAAATAAAAGAAGGCCAATCAAAAAAAGTGGCAAATAATGACAAACAAGGTAGACAAAATTCTTATTTTGTTTCAGACATAATAGGGTCTTTTCTGTAATTGGTCAACTATGGTTAATTTTATTTACCCTTGAAACGACAACACGGGATCGCCCGTGACCTCACCGAATAATATTTTTGACATATTTCCTGCAAAAGTTGTCTTATGTCTTATAATGTTGCTTCTACTTCTACCTTTATAGCTTGGTTGTTACTATTACCACAGCAAATAACGTATGCCACAGAAGTTTATTGCTGGAATTGACAATGAGTATTGAAGTTTAAAGAAACTAAAAGAGAGTAAAAACGACATAAAGAAAGTAATTAGGATATTGACAATAATATATTTTATTTGAGTAATATTGGAAGTGAATTTGAAGAACAAAAGAGAAATGGAGGCAGGCAAAATAGTGTATGAACCAACTAAACATGAATCGTAATGATGAAGTACCTTAAGCACATCTACCAAAAAGTGATTTATGGAAGCAGTAGTTGCAGATGGCACTCTTAAACTTTTTTAATTATACACGGGCAGGAAAAAATTGATTTTGTATCTTCCTAAACCTAACGGGACAAAAACTGACTAGGAAGTTTGGAAATTTTATTTTGACGACAACATGCTGCATAAAATTGTTACTCATACAAACGAAAAACTACGTATAAAAAATGGTTTGAAAAATAGTTAAAGAATCTTAGGAAGATGTGCAAAAACCTATTTTTTTTTCTATACAAAATTATTGGTTAAATTACAGAACAACCAACAAAAAAAAATAGATAGGTTTTGCTGTTTAAACTTTAAAATGTTTATGAATGAAAAACTTTATGTTGTCGTTTAAGGGTTAATAAATTATATTCTAAATATGTATTATAGTCTAAAACGTTTGTGATTTTAGTTAAAATATTATCTTTGGAAGTTCGTTTGTTAATATTCAAGTAAGCTTTAAAATCAAAAACTATTATAAAGTGTGTCTCTTATAGGTATGTACAAAATGCCACCACAAATTCTTTTGATCTAACGAAATTTACCTTAGGAAAGACGAACGAAACCTTGAAATCAACCGAGAAAAACACGTTCCTAAGTTCAATCCGATCGGTTGAATCGGATTCACAATGAACCTTTACTCAGTCACTTATAGCGATAATTAAAAACAAATAAAAAAAAACTTCTTGTATGAAAGTTTTATAGTTTATGATCTTTTATCTTCTGTACATAGCAAAAAGTTAAAAATAAAATGAAAAGATAAACTTTTTTAAGTAAATAATGTTACAATTTTTTTCATTTAATGCACGGTTTTTGCGTAAATAAATAAAAGCCATTTCTGGGCATGGTTAAATCCCTATCTAATTAAAGAATAAATAATAAAGGTTAATTTTTGATTGTAGAATTTGATATCATTGATACGAAAGGATCATGACGAAAAATGGTTTTTATTTATTTACGCGAAAATCGTGTATCAAATAAAAAAGTCAGGAGATCAAATTTGTTCCAAACCCAATGGGAATTTAAAAATTATTTTTATTTTAGAAAAGTGCAATAGCGTACCATTCTTTTATTAAATAATATTTAACCTAAACCTTTCAAAGACGTCACTAGAAAAAGTTATTTTTTTGTATGCAAAAATGTCTTTTAGTGCATAAAAGGCGTCCCCCAAATTGTGTTTTATTTTCTAAATTGGTTTAAAGGTTTTTATAAAAATATATATATTTTTTAAATTTTAACACCCTGTAGTTCAAAAAGTAAGACGTTTAGGACAATGTTCAAATAAAGTTTTTTATATTTCTTATTGCAGAATCAGCCTTAAAATTTGTCGTATAAGTTGTAAAACACCCTGTTTTTCAAAGCTAATAAAACAGATTTATCAAAATTCCCATTTTAAAAGCCTTTTAATAATGGCATCATATACAGGGTGGAAATAAATGAAAAACTATATAACTTTTTTGCAAAAAGTTTTTCTATTCTTTAAGTTATCGTTGTTGATGGCGCCAAAACCTAAATAAAAACCCTAAAACATTGGCTTATAAAATACAGGGTTGGGAGGTCATTCTGCGATGAAATAATGTTAGTAAGTCCTTTGACAAAATCTCCAAATCTCCTTGGTTACCAAGTTACAGCGGTTAAAAGTTTAATTTTTATTTTTGTTTTTTCGCCATATTGCATTTATTTTTTTACCCAATCTAGTTGACATTTAACACATAAATCAAGCTTTGCGGATTCTAAAATTTAAAGATAAAAGTAGTTTTTCTAATACCACCAGAGGGCACTTTACCTGAAACTTAAAGTTTATTTACATCATAACTTTGTTATTTTGACAGATATCGCAAAGCTGGGGGCACCATTTTATAGACAACTAACCAGAACTTAAAAAATAAAGTACTCTTTATTAAATTCGACAAACCCAACCGTTTAGGCACCAATCGACATTAAAGTTTTCACCAATTTCATTCAAATTACCTACATACATACATGGTGTCCAGTAACTCAACCGACAAACTTTACACTTTTTACTTTTGATTCTATAACGGAAAATAAGAAAGAAACTTCATATAAACATATGTCCTAAACGTCTTAGTTTTTTGAACTACGGTGAGTTAAATATTTATTTATTTTTTTGTATTTTTAACCACCCGTAGTTCAAAAACTAAGACGTTTAGGACATATGTTTATATAAACTATTTTTCCTATTTTTAGTACCTTATTTTTTAACTTCTGGATTGTCTATAAAATGGCGCCACCAGCTTAGCGATATCTGTCAATATAAAAAATTATGATGTAAAATAAATTTTAAGTTTCAGGGAAAGTGCCCTTTGGCGGTATTAAAAAAGTACTTTTATCTTTAAATTTTAGAATCCGCAAAGCTTGATTTATGTGTTAAATGTCAACTAGATTGGGTAAAAATAAATGCAATATGGCGAAAAACAAAAATAAAAATGAAACTTTTAACCGCTGTAACTTGGTAACCAAGGAGATTTCGAGATTTTGTCAAAGGACTTACTAACATGATTTTACATTGCAGAATGACCCCTTTAAATTTCCTAACGCATTTTCCGAACGCCCTGATATTATTTTGAATTTAAATTTGTATATTAATACATCATTCATAAAAATTATTAGGTCTGAAACTTCATAATTAAAAATTGAGTAATTTTCTGTTCTCTAAGTTACTTAAATCTTTCTTAAATCACAGTTGAATTGAATTCCCGGAAAAGCAAACTTTGTGGAAATTAAAAGCAGATAGTTCAACTTGGTACCGTATGAGTGTATGTAAGTTCGTAAATTAAATTTAAACGTCTATTAAATCTTTTAAGCTCTGTAGTTTGAAACATTATGGGAAATAGAAAATTACAAAACTAGTTTACATGTGAAATGGACGGGATGTAGGGCGCTCCTGCAATTGCTAGTTCACGCAAACATTTAAAATTGATAGATAGAGGGGCACCAAGCGAATAAAACAGGGACAATTAAATTGAACTGATTTTTTGAATGGTAAATAAATTCATAAAATAGATGTTCTATGTAAACGTTGGATTACATTCTAGTTCACTACGTAAAGTGACAAAAAAACTTACTTTTTTAACACTTCAAAGCTTTTTTTCACACTTTGAATTAGGAATAGGGAATTGATTAAAATTGATTATCACAGATTAAATTCCAGTAGAAATGGTATAAATTATTATGGTCCGACCTTTATAACTCTTTACCAAATAACCTTAAAGATTTAGAAACTAAAAAATTCCTTACATGTATCAAAAAGCATACTTAAACAACAAGCTTTTTATAGTTTCCAGGAGTACAATTTATTTTATAAATAACACTGATGTGTGAACTCTTTACCCTATTTATGGTTTTTTCACTTAATTCTTAATTTTTGAGCTATAATATTTTCCTCTAAACTGTGATATTTATAATGTGATACATACTGAGTGTGTTTTTAAATAAAAACGTAAAATTTTGTGAATTTTTATAAATGTTCGTTATTGTGATTATTTTCGTGTATTTTTGATTTATTTTAATTTAATTTAATTTTAATTTTTATACATTGTATTTCTTGACATGTGCAAAACCTTGTGTTAAAGCATGAAATAAATGAATAAATGAATTTGAATTTGAATTTGAATTAGTGTTTTGTTTCAATGCCTACTACAATAAACTTAAATTACAATTTAGGCAATGTAACAGTAAACGCGACAGTAACTGAACCAAACGGTCAAGTTACCTTTGATTTCGTCATTACTCTTTAGATTATGTGTCACTAGTTTTTTAATTTGACAGGTTGCAAATAAATTTAATAGAAATTACCAAAAATTAATTAAAATAATAAATTTAAATGACTTAAAAATTTAAAAGGAATTTATACTGTTTTATTAATATTTCTACCAAAAGTAAGTACACAGAATTTTTTAAAATTAATAATAAATGCATAGTCAGGTAAAGATAAATTGTCTCTTAAAAAATAAGGAGGCTATGATTTTTTTGCTGCAGTATAATGGCTGTGCTGCAAAAATTAAAATTAATAACTTTAGATAAATAAAACATTTATAAAATGGTATTTTCAGAAATTTTTATACGGTCGTGGAAAAAATAGTATGATACACATGCATAAAGATTCTTTTACTTATAGGATTGCCGCACTCGCCTTACGGCTTGTGGCTGTCAAACTTCCAATTTGTAAAAAAGTATTACTTTATGCACTTGTTACAAAAATAACTATTATGAATGAACTTCGTAACGTTGAAGTTTCAGTTTATTGATTTATATTTCGGACCTCAGTAGTAAAAAGTTTTTTGGCCTTTACGTGTGCAATGCAAGCAAATACAATAATATATGCCGGGTGTAAAATTATAAATTTACACCCTCCTTAACTTTTTATTTTGTGTCCTACAAGATAATTTAAAATATAAGCCTGTTGGGTTATTTCTGTAGTTTCCGAATCAGTAATCAGATTTTTATTATCTCTTAATATATACAGGGTTCGACAAAAAATTATATTTTTAAATGGACACCCTATATATTAATTCACCATTAAAAATGTCTTTTAAATACCACATTTCATATACCTATCCTAATTAGTTTTTGAAATCTGGCCATGAAAATATGAAAAATAATTTTTAGTTCCCACTAGAAACGTAATAAATCTACATCCCCCTAACTTTTAGTTTTTTAACGTATAAAAGAAATAAAAACACAATTTTGTTAGAATAATTCTATGGTATCTGTATCTTTTATCAGGTTTTTTTCTCTTAAGATATACAGGGTAGGACAAAAGTTTTTTTTTAATGATACACCCTGTATATTGATCACCATTTAAAAGATAATTTAAAGAACGTTAAAACCAGTATAGCCATAAATAAAATTATTGTGCAATTATTGCCATAATATAACCTACGTAAGGATGGGATCAGATTTTATTCATTTTAAAAGGGTTGCCGCAAAGTATCTAATGTAAACAAACCCTTTTGTAAACAATGATTTATTGCATCAACAAATAATACACTCAGACGAGTTTATTATTCTTCACGACACGGGTCAGATTTAATAGCAGGATATGAGCGAAATAAGATGATGTTTTCTAAGTACGTAATAAGTGTTTAGGAATATTTTTTATTTTATTTATCTAAAAAATATGTAATCAGGCTCTGTCAGAGGCTATGTGCTTACAAAATGGTTTGTTTATTTTATCATTTTTGTACACTTGGCGGCATTGCTTTCAAAATGAATTATAGGTGGTTTAGACTTTACCTACATAAAAAAATTTACAATTATTCCTTAGATTTATATGACCATATTTCCAAAACTACTAAAGATAGATATATCAAATGTAGTATTTTTTTAAGCTCTTTAAAAGATCTTTTTACAAGTGATATTATTATACAGGGTGTTCCATTAAAAAAATCATACTTTTGTCCTAATCTTAAGAGATATTAAAAATTTGTATAAGTAAGTATTGATTTAGAAACTACAGAATTAACCCAAAGAACTAATATATTTATTTATTTTGTACGATAAAAAATAAAAAAGTTAAGAGGGGTGTAAATTTATAAGTTGACATCCGGTACATTTCATTATAAATTACTTAATTTCGTAACTAAAACTCAAGATATAATTCAGAGCATTGTGGCAGGCTACTAACCGCCGAAGAAGGCCCCAGCTACAGGCGTCACACAAATAAAGACAGCAATCAACTATTTTTTCTAATCGAGTCGTTTAAATAGTGTGCGAGCAACAAAAAGGGGAATAATTTAAGTGAGACAGAACTCATGACCGTGACCTTTTCTCTGTTAAATCGCAGTCTAATATGAATGGCTCTGGCGTTCGCGTCGGCGGTTTGCTGTCTGCCGCGATGCTTAGATCCGCACCTTAGGGTGCATTTTCCTAGCGACGGATTTTCTCTGCCGCTTTGGACGGAACACCCCGACGGTATACCGCTGCTTATATAGCTCAAAATCACCAAGGTGAAAAATTGGGTTTGGAAACAAATATTAAACGTATTTTTATTTACCAAGTAAACTAAAAAATATTAAAATTAATGTGCTATATCTCAACACAACAGAATTTACTTTAAAAATTTCTTATATTTTATAATAGTTTAAATTATACACACAAAAAGTAATTTAGTAAACGAGTCCCAAAGTACAATCTGAAAAAAAGATTAAGAAAGAATAATAATTTATCGAAATTAATTATTTTCTATAACTTATGAGTAGAACTTTTTATAATTTATTAGATTATATACAAGTTAATTAAAAAATCTTATTTTTGCATAGAATTATGCAAGAATTTGTTGTCCGGACATTTATCCATGATTCAGTAAACGCACTTGTGACCGGGCATAAATAATATATTATAGTGACCGCAACAACTTGCTGCTAGGGCTCAGTGGTAAAGAAAAACCAAAATATAATCGGCTGTTAGAGCGTACACATACATATAATAAATTTTAAATAAGTAATAATAACTTTTTAATTCGCTATTTACAAAGCGTACATCAATACATTATTCACGGAACCCGCCTAGTCGAATACCCAAAACATGTGTTTCAGCTCTACGGTTTCATGATTCTAAACCTGACTATTTTTGGTAAAATATTTAAAAATTGCATGTAAAACATTGTGGTTAACTTGTTGGATAGCTTCATTATATTACAAGTAATTTACTGTTGGTTTTACCAAAAATATAGGTATACTTAAATGATTTAAAGCAAGCAAGTAAAAATGTATTGTATTAATAGTTGATTTAGTAGAAGATTGGCAAAAGCAATTTTGTACAGAAAAACATTGATCTGGCATTTTTCTTAGGGAAAAAGAACCCAATTCAGTTATACAGGGTGTCCGGAAAGGTAATCCCAAAAATAATAGGGGTGATAGAATATAAAAAAGTTCTATTGCGCTTTCTTAGGGAGTTATGGACCTTCAAAGTTAGAATGAAAAAAGTATTTCATTTATAACCTTTGAACGGGTGCCAAGATAATAATGATATTTGGGCATTTAAATTAACTTATACCAGTGCTTTTTTCTATAGGTAAATGATGCTCAGTAAGTCATAGATATACAGGGTAAGACAATTTTTTTTGTTTATTGTATGCATTTTTTTATAGAGGTGAAAAAAATTAACATTTTGGTTTGACCGTTTAATTTCTTTATCGGTTTTGTACAAAAAGGTATACTTTATTTAAATCGATATCTTGGATCGTTTTTCATAAAATCGCATTTTAAATCCAGACATACCACCATTTTGTATGTAATAAAAAATTCAATTTTTGAGAAAATAATTAAAATATGGTAAAATTTTATAAAACTATTTTTTTGTGTTATAAAATACAATAAACGAAAAAAAAATCGTCTCACCCTGTATAATTATGACTTACTACGCAATCATTTGCCTATGAAAAAAATCATTAATATAAGTTAATTTAAATGCCCAAATGTTATTATTATTGTGGCAATGTGGCAACCGTTCAAAAGTTCTAAATGAAATACATTTTTTATTTCTTACTTTGAAGGTCAATAACTCCCTAAGGAAGGGTGATAGAACTTTTTTATAGGAAGTACTTACATTATTTTGGCTCACTCTATCACCACTATCATTTTTGACCTCACCTTTTTGGACACCCTGTATAAAAATAATAAAAAGAGTTAAATTTTATAGTTTTCATTTTATTAATTTTATAGTAAATCAAATAATTTTACCAATTTAAAATAGTCAAGGCAAGCCAAGGTTAGTTTATATTTATAAGGTTGCGACATATCCTTAACTTTGAGGCGGTTCGAGATCGGGGACGCAAGGAAGGGCACTCCACGGAGAAAAGTTTGCAAGACTGGGTAAAATCAAAGCTGATGATCAATCCAGTGGCGTCTAGAATTTGCGCATTTCATTTTGCATTGTTTTGGAAGTGATATTTGTTGAAAGATGTAACTCCAAATGTTTATTATTTAAAGTAAAAGAATTTACAACCTAATAATAATGAAAAACTGTTGTATAAACGGTTGTTCTACTAATACAATAAACTGTATATCTCCGGCACTGAACAACATGGCCGAAAAATGGGAGATGTGACGTCATAACACGTCAAAGCAATATGGCCGAATGTCGCGACCTTATATAGACCGACTTTGAAGACAAGCTAAATTAATTTCATTGTTTTAAAAACAGCAAAAATTACAGAATATTATTTAAAATGATCCACTTAAAATAAATGATCCCATACTAAGACATCATACTAGTAATTACGCTTAACTGCATTTGTTGGAACTATATTATTTTGGTTCTAATGTCCGCTTAGTTAAACATTTACTTTAAGCACACAGACATTGAAAGTAAAATAAATGTTCTGCTCTTTTATAGTGCAGTAGAAATTATAGAAACTCAAACCATTTGGTATTAAGTTTTATATTCTTTATTTACATTTATTAAGTTTTTTAAAATATCGTTTAAAATATACAGGGTGTAATTTAATTTATGGGTTAAAATACAGGGTATGATTCATAAGCTTATTTTAGGAAGAAAAGTTCATAGGAACATATGTTCTAAACGTCGTAACTTTTGAGATACACACATGGTGTAAACAATTTCCAAAAATCAAAACATTTTTAAAAACACCTATTTAGTAAAAACTGTTATACTGGATATAAACCTTATTTAAATAAGTATTTATTATTTTTGTTACATTATTGCTAAATCAAAAGTATACAACCGAATTTTTAAAATAAAAATCCCGCAATGGTTCTTTTATGGTCTAAAAATATGCAATTAAGTGAACTTTATTTTCTTTCTCTTTAACTAAACAAGATACGGAAAAAAATTAAGAGACAAAAGCAGTATTTTTATTTGCCTAATCTAAAGAAAGCACAAACATTTTACACATATGTACACAGTCAGTGGCGTACCGTTTTATTGTTGAAAATATTCTTTCAGTTGCCTCCTAAGATGCCACTGGACGTATTACATGTAATTAAGTTAATAAAATCTCTCTTATGATATTATTTACGACAATAAAACAAACCCATCAATATATTACAAATGTGTCGATGAAGAGACCACGTATGTGAGATATGTTGTAATATAATTATAAGAAAAAGGTGTGTCTGGATAGTTCTGGTTAGCTCTTTGTCCATACGGTTCGCTGCCTCCTTTTTTTCTCACGAACAAAAGTTTCCCTTAAAAGCAAATACTGTTTTTATTATTTATTTTTTCTAGTCTAGGCTACCCAGTTACAAAGAAAATAACGTATGTAAAACAAAGGGCAAAATGAATAGGCAATACGTAAAAGCAATCATAGTTGCATGTTACATCAGCTTGTTTGGACCAAAACGTTAAAATAATAAAACTAGAGCATATAGACGTAAAGGTTGGGCCATGAGCCGATATTTTATGTCAAAATTGAGCTTTTAAATTCAAAATGATTGATTTTTAAAAAGCTTTTTTATATTAAGTAACAGGCAAAATTTGCATTGCATTGCATCGTGTTAAAAGATAATTATTTTAAACTTTGTTTCTATTTTTTTAATTAAGGTGTAAGAAGTTACAACTTAATATCAATGAAAAACTTTTGTGTAAAGTGTAAACAGTTGCTTTAATAATATAATAAACTGTAATTATCTGGCAATGGTGTTAACACTTGTTTCTCTCTGTCTCTTTTCTGTAGTAAATTGCTTTTTAATTAAATAAACTTGGCTAGTAAACAACTTTATTTACTTATAGGGAAAATAACGTATGTAGAACAACCTGCAGAATATAGAACCAAATGATTAACCAAAATAAAGACATAACATTGATGAATAGGCAATACGTAAGACTATAATGCATACCGGGTGCCCACGAAATAACTAGCTAGTCTCTTATTTTCTTAAGGAGTGTTACACGATTTTGAAATTTTGGACGGATATGGTACGAGGGCGGATCGATAAGTACTTAGTCTCACCGCCGGATGGCGCTACTATCACAAAGAAATTTACTATCGTATAGAACATTCTTGTAGACGGGTATTGTCAAAATTTTAGTCAAATCGGACTTGCTGTTTTGTTTTGACAGCGTGTGAAAGCAGACGTGTGCGCGAATTTTAGAAAAATGGAAAAAAGAACAATATTGGTCGGTGATTCTATTCTTGTTTTTGGAAGGGAAATCGCAAAATGAAATCAAAGAACGCTTAGATGCTGTGTACGGTAACTCTTCTCCTTCGATGACGACCGTCAAAAATTGGTTAAATGAGTTTTAACGTTGCCGCACGTCGGTGCGCCACGCCCAGGTGCTCCGAAAACGGCTACCACGGAGGATAATGTGATGAAAATCCACGATCTCGTATTGGCAGACCGTCGATTGAAGGTGCGCGAGATTGCTGAGACAGTAGGCATCTCAAAAGATCACGTATGTCATATCCTGCATAAAATTTTGGACACGAGAAAGCTGTCGTCGCGATGGGTGCCGCGTTTGCTCACTCCGGATACCAAGCGCAACCGTGAGACCACTTCAAAGCTGTGTTTGACGCTTTTTAAGCGCAATCCGAAGGTGTTTCTGCGTCATTTCGTGACCGTCGACAAAACATGGATTCACTGGTACTCACCAGAGACCAAGGAAGAGTTGAAACAGTGGACTTCAACCGGCGAACCTGCTCCGAAGAAGGCGAAGACTATCCCATCGGCCGGAAAGGTGATGGCCACGGTTTTCTGGGATTCACAAGGCGTGATCTACATCGACCACCTGGAGAAGGGCAAAACGGTCACAGGGCTCTACTAGGCCGAATTATTGGGCCGATTCGACGCCGAATTGAAGAAAAACGGCCCCGTTTGGCAAATAAAAAGTGCTTTTCCATCATGATAACGCACCGGCTCATCCTTCATATTCTCCCGATTTGGCCACGTGCGACTTTTTATTTCCAAACTTGAAAAAGTCACTCGTCGGGCAGAAATTTGAGTCGAATGAGGAGGTCATCGCTGCCACGGAAGCCTAGTTTGCAGTCCTCGAGAAAACTTATTTTCCAAAGGGGTAAAAAGTTGGAGCATCGCTGGGTCAAGTGTATCGAGGTAAAAGGAGACTATGTTTAGAAATAAATCGCCACTTTTCCCAAATTTTCGTTTTTCTTTTGTAGGTTAGGTACTTATCGGACCGCCCTCGTAACTGGATGGGATGCAGATTGCTGATTTTATGTTAAATTTTATTGCTCTTCTAAAAGAATGCCCGATATATTTTCTAAAAACCAATTTCACAGGAAAATCTAACAAAATGAGTGTACCACTTGTTATACCTATCTTTATTAGTTTTTGAGAAATTGACGTTTGAAAATGTTAAGTTTACCGTTATTTTTATCGATTTGGTAAAAAACAAATGATGATAGAAAGAAGCTAATGCCATTTATTACACATATTTTATGAACCCTATACCCTATCACCACAAAAATACAATTTTAGGTTTAGCCACATAAATTGACTTTTGGCAGTACAGAACTTTAATAATTCACACGGTAACCACTATCTTTGGCCTTAAGTTTAAACTTAGCACCTATTTGTCCATATTTTTTGTTAATTATACCCTATTTTAAATCTAATATTTTTTAGGATATTAATAGTTAAACGCTAGGCTGCCTTAAAACTATACTTTTCCACTATAAATTGATAATGAATACCTAGTAAGTAACTCCGGCTACTGAAGTTTTAAACCAATATTTTTTTTGTAGTAACTAGGGTAACTGACTTTTAAACCAATGAAATACATTGTTTGTACAGGTGTTTTTCTCAATTTATAGTGAACAGAGTATGGCGAAGAAAATATATTTTTTACGTTTCACTATCAATAAATTAAAACTACTAGGTTTAGAGATATAAATAACAAAAAAGATTGAGTTATAAGTATTTACTTTAAATGTCAGGCTTAGGGTAGTGGTTTTTATTTGAATTGTTGGAGTTCTTTACTGCCAAAAATAATTTTCTGTGGAAATTCCGGTAAAACCGAAAATTGCAGTTTTACGGTAATAGGATAAACCTAAATTTTCTTAAATATGTGTAAAAAACGCATTAGCCATTTTCTACCATGGTTTGTTTTTAACAAATCGATTAAAATGGCGGTAAACATGACATTTTTGAACGCCAAACTATTTCGCCCATATTTAGTTCTGACGTCACGACGCAGGTAAGGAATCTAAAGAATAGATTTTTATTATGGGAATTCGTGATGAAAGTTAAAATAACGCGATTTATGTAAGTTTTTGTGTGTTTTAAAGTGTTTGTGACTAGTGCCGGCTATTTGTGACACTGTGACTTTAAATTTTGGTGAATATTTGAGATATTCATTCACCTAACCTAACTATGTGAACAAAAGTATAATTTTTACGAATTTCAATCGATAATGTAAGTTTTTGTGTGTTTTAAAGTGTTTGTGATTAGTGCCGGCTATTTGTGACACTGTGACTTTAAATTTTGGTGAATATTTGAGATATTCATTCACCTAACCTAACTATGTGAACAAAAGTATAATTTTTACGAACTTCAATCGATAATATTAATGCTGAAAGGTTCCTCGTAATCCATTTTGATAAAACTAATAAAAAAATATATTAAATAATGCCACTAATGTAACAAATTAAAAAAAAAAAAGTATATTTTCCATAGAAACCTTTGTTTGTTTTATGGATAGGTTAGGGGGTAGAGGGGTTTGTTTGGATTCCATTCAAAGCCTTAAAAATATACCTCTAGAGTCAACCTTTATGGCAGTGTGAAAAAGCGCATGATAAAGAAATATGACAAGAGTATAATCTATCGCTTTTGGTCCTGCTGACCACTATGATTATGCAGAGCTAAAGTTTATTGCTTTTTTAGCATGCGATTGTTTGCACAGCTAAGCGGCAAGACTGCCTCTAATAGGTATGTTCTTGAGGGTAGAAAAACGTCAACGTCATGTGACGTCACACTAAATGCGCGAATTAAGACAGGTATAACATGTGGTACATGTATATGTGGTATTCTATTTTCTACTTTGCCAGCTGATGGTCAAGTCATTGGCTCCTAAAGTTTGTTGCCTTTCGATTTGAATATTTTTGAAAGTTAATTTTTTAGGTTGTGTTTTTATTTTTGATTTTTACTTAATAATAATAAGAAAGTGTTGTGTAAATGGTTGTTATGACAATAATATAAATATAAATTATCCGACACTTGTTGTAACCTTTATCTTATTTAATTATATAATTTTAATAGCTTAATAAAATAACTAAAAAATACCGTTAATATGGCGACTATATTGTAACCCTTCCTAGAATTAAATTGTTTTCTTTTAATTAAATAATCTCCGTTAGTAAACAACTTTACCAAGTCATAGAAAAAAATAACATATGTAGAATAACCAGCACAATACAGAACCATAAATTTAACCGAAATAAAGACATTAAATTCATGAATAGACAATACGTAAAAGCAAGCATAGTTGCATGTTAGATAAGCTTGGCGGACAAAAACGTTAAAATAATAAAACTAGAGCATATAGACATAAAGGCTGGGCCATGAGCCGATATTTCATGCCAAAATTGCGCTATAAAAACCGCCCATGGCCATAGAGGGTCAGAGGGTTAAGCGTATGTTTTGAATAAGTTACATGAAACGGCACATATGGGTCTATGTATGCGCTGTACGTAAAGGCACTTATTCTCTTCGAGCCTGGAGAAAATTAAGTATTTAAATGCTGGTTTCATCTTCCTAATAGCTTTTACGCTCGTTTTTATTACCGCGCTGTTAGTCAAATTTAATTTCTAGACAAAATTGAAAAATGAAAAATTGGTCAATAAACTACAAACACTATGAGAATCCGTATTAGACATGGATAATGGAATATTACCCGTTTTACTTAAGGTAGTTCTACCGATGCCACGAGAGTCAAATGAGTGCTTAAGGTAATTTGATTACCGTTTTATTTATATTTGGGAACGCTGTGTAATAATAATAGAAATTATACGCAAAAATTTACTGCGCAAGCATCTTTAAACAAGTTATCGGCTTTAAATTGTTATGTTTATTTACTATTAAAATATCTAAACCATCCTTATTATATTCTAAAAAAATATATTCCATTAAAAAGGCAAAACTGCCACTGAAAAAAATTATAACAAATTTGTAAAACAAGGTCAAGTAGAACATAAATTTAAGGATAAACATGGAAACTTTCTGTCACCTAACCTGTCAACTAACGTAAATATTGATACATCAGATTACCGTTGTCGAATTGTTCACACCCGAAAAATAATTTTTTTGTAATTATTGAAGATATTTATTATAACTCATTAGATCTTGAAACCGAAAAACGTATTGGACTATTTTATGTCCCCATACACCGTATTCGATAAACTTTTTCGGACGCATCATAACCTTTTGTCGGCGTTGCCACATATCACATAGCATATTTTTCTCAAATATTTATTAATTACTCCTATCACAAGCTCTGATGGTCGCATTTTATTAAGCCAAAATGTTTAGAATTGTTTTTTCTTTTGTTGATATAACTTTCATTGAAATCTGTAGTAAAAATCTGAAGTAAAATAAAATCTGCTATTTCGTATAAGGATCAATGTTAAAAGCAATTATGTTAAAGTTTTTATAACTTTTTTTCAGTTCTCTGCAGCCTTTTAAAAATTTAACTGGTTGATATTCTTATTATAAGTACCAAAATGTTAAGTTTTATAATTTTCTGAACTTTAATTTTTACTCCGGTAGTACTACCTTAAGTATGCCTCTGTTAGGCAAAACTGGTGTTGCACATTATAATACTTTTTGCGGTTTTGATTTATGGTATGCTCTGGTTCATTTGTTTTAGTTTTATTATATAAACTGATTGCAGTACAATAATAAAACAATAATTTTATTTAAAATATTCGGGCTGGCGTAAATTAGATTTTCAAATGTTTTTATTTTAAAACTGGGAGATAAGACCCATGCCAAATAAACATCAGATGCTATTGGCTTAAAGAAAAATACTTTTTTTTTAAATTTAATTATCTAAGACAAGTTTTTTTAGATTATTTTTCTCCCAGAAAATATGCAAGTTTAAAAAAATCCTTTTTGTATTTCTTGTCGTAAATTTAATTAAATTTGGCAAAATTATCCATTTCTTAAAAAAGGCCTTTTCAGAATCTTGCAAAAAAATAGAATTAAAAAACTAACTTACTATAGTTTTTACAAAATACAAATAATTTTAAATAATTAAGAATTTGTCAAAAAAAAAAATACAAAAACAAATAGAATAAGAGGGTTCGCTTTAAAACCAGTTTTTTTCAGAGGCTGGTTAAACAAAAAAAAAAACAATTTTTTTGCAAATAAAAATTTTAAAATTGTCTTTACCATAATGTTCTTTTAGCCCTATAGCATCTAGTATTTATTTGGTGTGGGTCCTCTGCCCACTTCTTGAATAGAAAAAAATAAAACTACTCCGGTCTATATCTTACGCCGAATTTGTGTAATTGCTGATTTTATGTATTCGGCAAAATTGTGCTTAATTCGTGAAATAAGCAGTAAATAAAACTTATGGCAGACATGGTTAGTTCTGGTTGGTTAAATCTTTTTTTTTTATTTACTTTTTAAAGAAAAATTTAACTAACCAGAACTAACCATAACCCCCACCCCCAATGTATGAAATTGCCAATTACACAAATTCGGCGTAACATAAATTATATGGTTATCTCACAAAGAGGAAAACAGTATTTATATCTTTAATAAATAGGTTTTGCAAAGAAAAATCCTTAATTTATGAATTAAAAAGTATATTATAAATATAAAATTATAAACCACATCTAACTTAAATAGTTTTAAAATGTAGCTAACAACAATAATAAAGTAATATTTGATTTGCCCCTAAGCACTAATTTTGGTTGTCGAAAGCAGCTTATATTCGATAATTTGCGGATGTTAGAAACCACAATAATGGAGTTAACCTAACAAATCAGGATACATTATATTTGTGTTAATACTATAAAGTCTAAAAGGTAACCTAACTTTAATTTAAAGACATATTAAAAAAAAACTAGATGTAGCGAATCTACTCTACTTCTTTTTTATTTTTATGTTTTTAAACTAACTTAAGTTTGCATGCAGTTTTGGACGGATGACTGAATGATATTAAATAATTACTTAATTATGTACAATTTTTTTTTGCTTAATAATAAACAAGGTATGTAATGGAGATCAATTACCAATTTTTTTCTTGCTTACAAATAAATTAAATTGTTACATATTATATTAATATTATTAAAACAAATAGTAGCAATTTTTCATTAAACAAATTTTAAAATTTTTATGCGGGAAAATGCATAAATAACTGTTTTTCAAAACATATATTTTAGATATTTTTCTTACCTCAATAATGTTTTAAAAATGGATATTTTGCAACTACATGCCCAACACAAAGGTGGCGACAATCGGTTTTCTGTTACATCATATCTGATGCTGCAGCAACCTCGAAGCTATTTATAACAAGGTAGCAATATTTTGGCTATAAAGAAAATAGGGACCAAATTGAGACAAATTTGATACTGTCCCTATACCAGGTGTTTCTCACAGGAGGTTTCCCCCTATACCTTTTATCTTTTACGGTAGAAAAATAAAATTTGGGATATCGTTATTTAATATAATTTTGGATTGGATGATCTATTCAATTATTTTCTATTTCTTCCGGTTTAATCGGAAATAACTGATTCTTTTAAAGTTTAAATGACACCACTGGTATATTCTATCTTATTTTAATAGAATGTGACGCTCTAAATACAATGACACCTCATGTCTTTTTCTGACACTTCTGCTGCCAATTTTTTTTTATTATTTTCCAATCTAAAGTGCCATGATTAAGCTAAAACGGTTTATTTTAAGTCAAGTAGCCGTGGGAAATAAAATTTATCGCTTTTTGTTTCTTTACGACTTCTCAGGGCGGAGTTAAAGTTTGCAAAATCCCATTTATGGTCATAACTCGTTAGCATATCTTAAAAAATCATATTATTTCGACTAATTTGGTACCTCATAGGCGATATTACGCGAAAGGATATTCAAAAAGCATGTAAATAAATGATTCTAAACCAACCATTATACTTAATAATATGAAACAACCTAAATTTATCGTTTGTTCTGTAGAAAAAGTTTTACTTGAAATACCGAATTCGTGGTACTAAATTATTTAAAATACAATGTTTTTTAGGGATAAGCCAAAACGAGCCACCTACATTCCATTTGAGAAAAAGAAATTATGACCAAAAATAGGATTTTGCAAACTTTGACTTCGCCCTAAAAAGTCGTAAAAACAAAAAACGATAAATTTTATTTTTCACGTTTACTTGACCTAAAATAAACCGTTTTAGCTTCATCATGGCACTTTAGATTGTACAAAAAAAAAACAAAAAAACAAATTGACAGTAGAAATGACATATGGGGTGTAATTGTATCCAAAATGTTACATTTTATCTAAATAAGATAAATTATACCAGTACTTTTAAATTTAAAATTAGCAATTATTTCCGGTTAAACCGAAAGTAATGGAAAGCAAGGGAATAAATCAACTAACCCAAAATTATGTCAAATAAGGATAAACCAATACCAGTTTACTATACATCCCCATTTTACGTCATCAATGTCCGTTAAAGCTGACTGGTTCTGTAAGAAAAATTAGGGCCCCTATAAAGTTATACGATTTAAACTATGGGCGAAATAATTTAACAGTTGCCAAGATGCTTTGTTTTTATCAACTCTATAAATTTATCGCCCTATTAAATAATCAAATGGAATGTTCTTAGAAGAACTGAAAGTTTTTGTTGAAATACAGAGACGTTTGCGAAAACTTTATATTAGTGTTTGTTGGTTTTA
Source organism: Listronotus bonariensis (assembly GCA_014170235.1). Lineage (NCBI taxonomy): Eukaryota > Metazoa > Arthropoda > Insecta > Coleoptera > Curculionidae > Listronotus > Listronotus bonariensis. The sequence continues at coordinate 69,571 of JACEGR010002843.1, forward strand.
GTAGGGATGGGCGATTTTTATCGATGTTATGAAAACATCGATGGTCGATGTTTTGCCATCGATGGTGGAGTATCGAAACATTGATGTTTTTTCTAACATCGGGTTATTTGGAAAGAGTTAAGAACGTATAATCTAGATAATTTTATATTATTTTTGATAGTTTAATAGGAAAAACATGTAGTAGTAGAAAAAAGGTAGGAGCAACATGTAGTAGCAGAGAAAAAGTAGGACCTTTTTTTTGTGGTCTTTAAAAATTTGGGATAGCAAATTTTTCCAGTTAAGCCACGCCCCGCCATTAAAAAAAAACTTTAAATACGTCCATGCCATCGATGCTTAAAAAAATCGATGTTATTTGTTCGATGTTTCGTTGCCATCGATGGTCACCTTCGATGTTTAACATCGATATTTGGCTTCGATGTCGCATCCCTAGTTTCTAGTATGAAAATTTAATGGATACTAAAAGTTTACCAAAGAAGTAAATAAAAACTTAAGGTAAAGCGCGTGCAATAGCATAATTTATAAAACAAAGCTAAAATTCAGGAAGTGGAATTTAAAATGCAAATAAATAGGGTTGCTTATTACTGAGATGGAATTTTAATTAATTATTTTTTTCTGCTTTGATAGGTACCGCTTAAGCTTGGTTTACATGTGCCACAAGCGTATAGTTTTAATATACCTGAGTAAAAATAGTTCATAGGATTTAGGTGGCTATTGCTCTGTTGTCAGTGTTAATACTTTTAGTTAAGAGGATATTCTTGTAACATAACGCTAGTCAAAACGGTATATTCTGACCATTAGGTAACTAGTGGCAGCATACAAAAAATATTCTTACACGAAATTTTTTGCCAAAATTGTCTCGATTTGGTGAAGATTCGATCCTCGAAATAAAGCAGAAAACAACAGAAGCCTTTCCAAAGAATCCCGAGTTTTAATCAGTTCGGGAAGTATTCAAATAAATTACACTCGTGCATCAAAATAACCAAATAGTTTTTTCGTTTAACGTGCAATCGCAAAACTTTTCGTTGTTATATGATCTATTTATTATAACTAAGAAGATTTAGAGCTTATTATTGTCAGTGTAATTCACAAAGTGCGTAACTCCATTTTAAGAAATTTTGAAGCAGCCTTTTTTCGGCTGAATTTTACAGTAATGTGTGCTAGCATATTGTAAAAATAGTTATTTATTATACAAGGAAAAAAGTTCTAGATTTTAGCCAAAGGTTTTATTGACTCCTGACGTAAAGCACAATTTTTTTCTGTGATGGAAAAACGACGCCTTATTAATAAAAAAATATAAAAGTAAAGTCAGAAAATTAATCATGTAAAATTTGAAGTTTCAAACCTGTCGACTGGTATATTTAAAACACAAAAAAATATTACTATAAAAACCCTTAATAGTCTGAGATCCGGCAAGCAAATATTCCCTTATCTGTTAATTAAATAAAATAATATTTTCTAGACAGATTTTAATGTAGTGAATGCAAGTGAACAACATCTGCCAGCATAGGTCTGCTACGATTAATAATAATTAATTAATTAATTAATAGTTAATTTATTTAAAATTGTTACCTTTACATGTTAATTTTATTGCATAAACCAATGATCAGCAGTGAACTAGCCTAGTTGGTTAGGTAGCAGCATTTAGCAGTGCATGGCCTTGTCGACACTCTGGGTTCATATCCCGCACTGGGTAATTTTTTTTCTATTTTTTATTCCCCTGTCTATTAGCAAAACTATGTTTACCATATTTAATTGAATAAAATTGGGCTGCTACCTAACCAACTAAGCTATTTTACCGCTGATCATTGGTTTATGCAATTAACATGTAAAGGTAACAATTATAAATAAGTAAACTATTAATTAATTAATTATTATTAATTGTAGCAGACCTATGCTGGCAGGTGTTGTTCACTTGCATTCACTACATTAAACTCTGCCTGGAAAATATTATTTCATTTAATTAAGAGATGAGGGTATATTTTCCTAATGCCGGATCCTAGACTATAAGTAAATTATTTAGTATCTGACAATGTAATTTTGTAATTTGACGTATTTGAATTAAAAAGGTAAAAGTAAAAGCGATCGTTTAGTAGTTATTTGGAATATTATAAAGATAAAAAGTATCTGACTGGACTCCTAATATATGGTAAATGTAAGTTTTGTTTAATAAATTATTCTAAAATCAAATGTTTACCTTTACTTACCTGTATGTATGTCCAGAAAAAAGTACTCACTTTTTCCCATGGAAAAAAGTAATTTTATGAAAAGTCACATTTTAGTACCTGTTAACAGAGATTCAATGTCAAATTTTTTCCGTCACAGAAAAAATAATTTAATATGAAAGAAAATACCTATTATATTCTTTCATATTAATTTTTTTCCATATGCTACCACACATCACTGTAAAATTTTGTTTTAAAAAATGCTTTTCTAGAACTTCTAAAAATGGAGTTACGCACTTCGCGAATTACACTGATGTTATGTTTTAGGCCTATTTCATAAATCTATATGTGAATTACATAATTTTTGCCAAACCACGCTTGGCACGTGATATCTTCCGAGCTTTTGAGGTATACAAAAACGTGACAGAAAGCTACTCATAAAACTTTAAGTGGATGGCTTTCAGCAAAAACTGATAGAAGCGGCCCTATTGTATAAGTCGAGGGAAGCCTTTATTGAAAAGATCCTAAACCCTTGTAACCTGCTCTCATGTTAAGGGATGAGTCGGTGTAAAACTACCCGTAGGCATTGTTTTACTCCGTCGCTTCGATGACATACTTGTTACGCAACTACTCAAAAGCGGCTTTTAAAAATTGATTTTGTAGCTTTTCATCAAAGTTCAGTGACTTTGTTATTTTAGCTTAATATTATTGTTTATGTTCGTTATAGAAATGCCGCAGGAAAACTTTGTTTTGGTATTTTATGAAAGGTATTTTAACAAATTCTCTTCTCTTTAGATATTCTTTTTTGGTAATGTAAATAGCTTTTATTCAAAAATGTTATGATTTAATTATCCATTTTTTGTTCTAAAATTTATTTTATGACGCTTTATTAATAACCATGTCTAACTCATCACTTTTTTTTATTTTTGGACAAACCACGAAGGCTAAAAGCCTAAATACTAACGTACCGTGGGTGTCTTAAGCGAGGTAAGTGGGAGTTTGTTGATACGGGACTTAAATACTTAAAGATTTGGGAGGGAAAGGAAAGACCTCCGCAAGCAGCAGTTCCACATTCTCGAAGCTCTAGGGATAAAAGAACAAACAAAGTTTGAGGCCTGTCCAATTGGACTGTATAGGGATGCATACGCGCGGCACCACGAGTTTCTGTGTTGGGAACCGTGAGTGGAGGAACTATACTGGACAATTCTTCAGAGCAGAAGCCATGAAAGTACCTATAAAAAGCGATAAATCCCCCACAGCCTGATGATGGGCAATAGAGGTAAGCCTTTCTGTAAGTGAAGGATCATTAATGAGACGAAAAGCTCTTCTTTGAATAGAATCAAGAATGCTTAGGGTTGTGGGGGACGCCATGCCCAAGATATGAGAACAATATTCCAAGGAAGGTCGGATTTGGGACACATACAAAGTGTATAAATTTGAAGCGGAAAAATACTTTTGGCTCGAAAGAGAAATCCAAGCTTTTTGAAGCTGTCGTGGCTAGGGATACAATGTGTTTATGCCAGTTAAGGTTACTTTTAAATGTGATATCCACAAGATTGAAGGTGTCATTGCTCTGTAAAATTTGGCCGCTTATAAGTAGAGGATAAGTATTTGATGACTCTTTTCGCGACAAGAAACATGATTGTGTTTTAGATGCATTAAAATGGACGAAATTTTTAGAACTTAAATAAAAGTGAACTTACCTGTCTCAATAAAAATATTAATATCCTTGTTTTTCGCCCTTTTGGGTTTTCCACTTAAGTAAACTTAGGTAGGTAAAAAATAGGATTCACGAAGTGAAAATGTTGATTTTGTATACAGGGTTTGCAAGAACTTAAAAAACATTATTTTTCTCCAAGAGTAAACTAACTTTATTTTAAATTTTCTAGATGACATGTTCATTTGGAAAATTTATTTAGAATAATGTTTATAATCCATAAAAACAATAACACAAAATGTATATTGAACTGCATAATTTGGCGAAAACGCCTCAATCACAATAATTTGCAGCTGAAAAATTGTGTTGTGTAGAAATTTGGAGAAAGCAGGTGTTTGAAAGGCAAATTATGAGAGGTTTTCAGGTAATTTTGCACATCAGTTTCAAAACATGAAATTTTCGGTTTATTTGTCCTCTTGTGAACTCCATCTGTGGACAGTCTGTATAAAAGAAAACTTTGGTTGCGGAAAAAAATACCTTTTTCTAATCGCTAGCATAAAAATAAACATGTAACAGTAACTGCGACATCAATTGAACTAAAGGTCAAGTTACCTTTAATTTCGCCATTATTTTTTAGTTTATGTGTCACTAAATTTATTTACTGTTTGGTATTGTTTCTACAAAAATAAGTATATACAATTTTCTAAGAATTTTTAATACATAATTGCATAGTTATGAAAAGGAGAAAAGAATAATTGTCTTTTAAAAATGGCCAAAATAATATTAGATATTTATATAAAATTATGGTCAAGTTAGTTTAATATTATCATTATTTTTTTCACGACCACTAAAAATGCTGTTTTTTAAATTTTACCATTAAGTTAAAGTTCTCCATTCTAGACACTACATAAAGTGTTAAAAAAGTAACTTTTTTAACACTTCGAAGCTTTTTCACACTTTGAATTAGGGTTATGTCTACTACAATAAACCTAAATATCAATTTATGCAATTTAATAGTAAACGCGACTTCAACTGAACCAAACGGCCAAGTTACTTTTGATTTCGTCATTATTTCTTTTAGTTAATCATCAATTTTAGGCGTTCAACCAATTATAACCGCGGTAATAATTGGTGACAACTTTGACGTATAATACATTGTTTAAACGTTAACATAACCGATTGGTAAATACCGTTTTAGAATTGGTTTTCGCAAGAATTGATGTATGTGTCACTAGTTACAAAATTTGACAGTTTTTGAATAACTTTAATAGAAATTATTGGAATACCTTATCTAGAAATTATTAAAATTTATTGTTTTAGTATTACTTCTACAAAAGTAAGTACATACAATTTTCTTAAACTAAATATTAAATGCATAGGTTATAAAGAGGATTTTTTCTCTTAAAAAGTCTATGATTTTGTGTTGCAATATAATGGCTGCATGTGCTGCAAAAATTAAAATTAATAAGTTTAGATTAATAAAACATGTATAAAATGGTGTTTTGGGAAATTTGTATATGGTTGTGGATAAAATATAGTTTGTAACACATTTATAAAGTGTCTTTTTTTACTCATGGGATTGCCGCACTCGCCTTACGGCTCTTGCTGTCAAACTTCCCATTCGTAAAAAGTGTCACTATATGCACTTGTTTCATATATTACTATTTTTGCATTATTTGTTGTGGAAGGGGACCAAATATTCTGGGTAGTGTCGTGATTACTGATTAAGAAATTAAACTATATATTTTTTCTAATTATTTCACAAATATTGTTAGAAATGATAAAATATTCTGTAAAGGCAAGAGCCCTTTATTTTTATTATTAAAAAGTTTCGCACGATAAATTATAATGCTTGTTTTTTTGAGTTTTGAATTTTATAACTCTTTAATGGTTTAATAAAAAGGCTTCACCATACCTACATTCCCTTGTATAAAAATATCGCTCTACAAGAAAGATCTTTTATAATTTTTATTTTCTAGTTTTTTTAAAATTTTTTTTGGCAACTATTAAATTTATCAAGAAATTTTCTCAAATTTAAAAAAAATGTATTTTAATTTTTTTTGGTCTTACAGATGCTTTTATTTAACTGTCAAATTATAAATTTTTAAAAATCATTGGTTTAATAAATTAAAAAATATATTTGTATTATTTTATGCTTTCTAAAACAGAGATTAAAAAATATTTTAATTTTTATTAACGGAGGAAAAATAGTATGTGCAGGAAAAGCACATTTTCGTACTTTAATTAAATAATAAATAAAAATTATCGCTCTACAAGAAAGATCTTTTATAATTTTTATTTTCTAGTTTTTTTATTTTTTTTTTGGCAACTATTAAATTTATCAAGAAATTTTCTCAAATTTAAAAAATAATGTATTTTAATTTTTTTGGTCTTACAGATGCTTTTATTTAACTGTCAAATTATACATTTTTTAAAAAATCATTGGTTTAATAAATTTAAAAATATATTTATATTATTTTATGCTTTCTAAAACAGAGATTAAAAAAATATTTTAATTTTTATTAACGGAGGAAAAATAGTATGTGCAGGAAAAGCACATTTTCGTACTTTAATATTTAACAAAATATTTTTAAAATATTTTTTAAAATAAAATACACCTTCAATATAATATATTCTGTTTTAGTAACCTCGTTACGTTATTAATATTTTACTAGGTGACACATTTCCATTGTTCCCGCTTATTTTAGTACAATAATAATTCTGTTACTTAAAATTGTACTATGGATTAAAAACACGAATAAATTATGTCTAACGTTAATCCACGACAACATATTCAAAACCAAAATTAATATTTCTTTTTAAGCGGATTTATGTTTTTGACATTTCTCTGTGTAATCCACTTACATTTCCAAAGCATAAATTAAAGTATGTGAATTTGTATATGTATATCAGTGAATTTATATCCTGTTAATTCGTTGAAACTTTGCAGTTTTATAGAGCGTTTATGTGGCAGTTTATGTGGGTTTTTGATTTTAGTAACAAAGGAACTTCTAAATGGTTAAAACCATTGGTGTGGGTAGAGAAATATTATTACGTTTTTTTGTATTTCTAAAATTTAAACCAAAGTATTATAAATTATTTTTTCACGACCGTTAAAAAAATGCTATTTTTTATTTGATAACATGAAGAAAGTACTCCATTCTAGTAAACTACATTAAGTGTTCAAAAAAGTAACTTTTTTACCACTTTAATTTTTTTACACTTAGAATTAGTGTTTTGTTTCAATACCTACCTACAATAAACTTAAATATCAATTTATGCAATGTAACAGTAAACGCGAGATCAACTGAACCAAACGGTTAAGTTACTTTTGATTTCGTCATTATTTCTTCTCCTGCATGTGTCACTGGTTTTAAAATTAGACAGTTTGCAAATAAATTTAATGGAAATTATTGAAATTTAATAGTAAAAATGAATTTAGATAACTAATAAATTGAAAAATATATATACCTATTCTGTTTTAGTATTATTTCTACAAAAATAAGTTAATAGTTTTCTAAAATTAAATAATTAATGCATAGATATGAACTGGAGAATTGTCTCTTAAAAATAAGAAGGGTATGATTTTTATGTTGCAATATAAAGGCAATGCTGCAAAAATTAAAATTAATAACTTTATTTAAATAAAACATGTATAAAATGGTATTTTGGGAAATTTTTATACGGTCGTGGAAAAAATATGGTATGTAACACATGCATAAAGTGTCTTTTTACTGAAAATATCACCTTATGATTGTGATGATGTATTTAATTACTAGTATTAAAACAGTATATTTCCTAACTAGTGCTAAAACAGTCACTTTTCCGCAAGCGATCGCAGTTGAACAACGACGCGTAGCGGAGTTTGGTCAAGCAGTCAAGTGCAAAAAGGCACTTTTGGCCCGTGTTAGGAACGCCATTTTTTCTACGAGCATAAAGCAAACATAAAATATTTTTTCTAAATTTTGACACAATGCTACCTTATACTCTACTTGTACTTGTTATTATTGTTGGTAAATGTACAATTTGTCAGGTTAATAGCGGATTAAAGGAGTATTTCTGTTGTGGAAATATTGGTGTCAGCGGAATGTGTTGCTTCCACCTCTTTAGTTGGTTTGGCTAGGGCCGTATTAGCTGTTTGAGGCGCCCTAGGCTAGAATCCTCTATTTTTCACCAAAAATTTTTTAAAGAGTCCCTTCCTTCCTAGCGCCTATTTTGAGTACCAGGCGCCTTACTGCTCTACTTCATCACCCCAAATAAAATTTCATTACCAAAAAAAAACGATCGTTTCCTCCTTTTCGCGCCTACAGAAATTAGTCACCAAAAACTTTTTGAAAACTCCCCCGTCTAACGCCTTAGCCTATTACTCCCCTGTCTGCCGCCTATATTTTTTATAGCGCCCGCGCCCTAGGCTGTAGCCTAGCCCTGGGTTTGGCCAAAGTAGTCCTTTATTGCGACTTGCTAATATTTGGTTTAATTTGTTTAAACTTTTTCGCACTAGTGCGGAAAAGTAACACTTTCAAAACTTAAATGGGTACGGTAAAGTGAACTTTTTGCACGTGTGTAGGCAAATTTTTTAGTTGTTTTATTGAATAAATGATCACTGTAAGCGCTTTTAATAAAAATGAGATTCCTATACTTCAAATCATTTTACACGTTTTTTTCAACGTTGAGTCATTTCGAGTAATTTTAAGACAGAAAGTTTATGTAAACGAAATACATATTTCTGAATAATTTACTTATGGTGTTTTACATTAACAAAATTATAACACATGCTATTACTGATTTGACTTTAACTTGGCAATTTTAGTAGCAGAATATGGTCAGTTTAGTTCTAAATTTTAATTGTTATTTTAATAGGTTTAAACATAAAAAAAACACGTTTTTTTTTTGTTTACTGCCTAAATTTGATTTTTAGGTCTCTAGTAAATATTCAGATAAGTCAAATATCCAGTCACCGCCTTAAATGTTAAAAATATTGCTATGGAAAACTTGTTTACTTGATTTTTGAAAAAAATCTTACCCTTAATAATATTGGCATAGCGTACGTGACTGAGGTGCCAATTAACAAATATGTTATTAATTATTTTTAAATTTAGACAAAAGCTTGATTCAAAAAAGTTGTTTAAAATTAAATGTCATGTAATATTTTAAAAGCAGAACCTCCTATTAAAATATAAAAAAACTTTTTAATTATCGAAAATTGTTGCTCCTTTTGGTTCAAGAAAACTTTATTTTAAATGCCCGTCTACAATAATGCTTCACACCATTTATGCCTTATAGAAAACGTCTTTACTCTTAAAAAATATAAATTTATTTTTAGTTTTCTCTATTAAAATGTTTATAAATAAAACTTTAATGGGCTTATGGTAATAAGAACATCATGGAAGTTTAAAAACCTCTTTTGACATAAATCTAAACACAGAACGAAGACATAAAAATAATTTAAAAAATTCTCCATAAGACGAAAAAGAAGAAGAACATTAATCTAAAAGATGCTTTAAAATTTCTGCTTTTTGACCCAAAAAATTAAGAAATTAGCGTCGTTTTTAAAGTATTTAATATTTACTTTTTAAGAAATAGCCACCCACATAAGAGTTAATTAAGTTCGATTTTACTTACTATTGTACAGGGTAAGTGGGAAAGTAAGTTTTTGCAATTTTTTAAGAAAAGCTTTTGCTTTTAAACATAACATAACTGTTAATTTTAAACAAGTTTGCCAATTGATATTTTTCAGTTGAAAAATAAAGGTAGTTTTCTCCTATCTCAGATTCGTTAATATGAACCATGCGCTAATTATTTATTTAAATTTTGATAAGTCATTTGTGAGTTTCGGTGTATACAGATATTTTTATTAAAAATATATTTTTTTAATAAAATCAAAAATAAATCTGTATTTTATATGGTTCGACATTTATGGAAGGACCGGGAAGCCCCAATTATTAAATGCAACCTCTAGTCGGTGGATGTCTATCACTTAATACAAACAATAAAGCTATAATGGAAAATTGGCTGACTTCGCTCCGCGAAACCGTCTTTAATCTTTCAGTCGTCAAGAAACGTTTTGGATTTAGGTTGATGTATTTTTTTTCTGTGAAAATTTAAACCTTACTACGATACGTATACATCAATTTGTATTAATGATGTAAATTGATGTATTTTGATGCATTAATTTAAATGTAGGTGATTGATTGTATTTTATCATGCATTATTTAAATATAATATTTTTAAGTTTAAAAAAATAGCACTTTTAAAGAAAAAAATGCGATATCGGGTAAGACCGCCAACAGAAAATGGCTCTCGCCAAGGTGGCACCATATCATAAAGTTGAGATTCAGCTGTGTAGATATTTAAAATTTGGGTAATAACACCCATGCAATTTATCTATAATAAATATTTAATATTATGTTATATGGTTTAATTGGCGCGCTTGTGGCGGCTTCCGGTTGTATCGGCGAGCGTCGATCACCGGAGTTAAGCAGTGAAATGCGCGCCCATAATTTGGATGGGTGTCCGGCGACAGCGGTGTTTCGGGCAGCGGCACACGGTGTTCTGCTTGGGGATGCGGACCGAGCAACAACCATCCAAGTTATGGAATGAATGGTGTGTGAATGAGAAGGAGCAGGGGTCAAGGTACAATAAGCCTTCAGGCTGCAGTGCACCACCTAGGGGGCGGTCGTCGGACCTGGGTGGGATGACCCCGAAAGGGTTAAAAAAATATATGGTTTAATTTATTATAAACCTTTATTTTATAGTAATAATTAGTTTAATTGGTGGGCGGCCTCCTACACCATATGTTTTTTTTTATCTTTGTGACAGCCCACAAAGGCCTTATACCTTAGTACCTCATGTACATACAGTATATAGTGTACAGTGTACCGTGGATGTCGGGTTATTAGATATTTAACCCATCTTTTTTCTGTTCCGTCAACGTTTTCCAAGCACTGACTGACTGATACAGTTTTGCATATCACAGCACCTTTTAGACAACGCGGTAGTGCCACCACGGACGTTATTTTTTTAACAACTATTACCTGGCGTTCGGCAGAATAATACACAGTGGTTTTCCATTACCAAATGTGAGGTGACGAGCGATTTAAAATGTCAGTGGAGGGTGCCGGGATTCGAACCCGGCTCTCTGCGGTGAGAGGCTGGTACGTTAGCCTTTACACCATGCTCGCCACAAAATGTGATGTGAACGGCGTTATCCAGCTTATCTGGCATTTCTGCTCATTGGTAGGGTCATAAAAAGGTAAAGTTCTTTTACTGAAAACGTTGTCTTATCCAAAAATTATACCTTAATGTAACTAATAGATTAAAGCAATTAACGCCGTTTTTAATAGATACCTATATGTTACTGACACCTCCCAATATTTCCCAAATAAGGGAAGGTACTTGCACAAATGTACAATTTTGTGGCGCAATTTTTATAGCAGAATATAGTATATTACATTACAAGTGTGGAAAATGACTAATTTTACACGAGTGGGAATATTGTAGCACGAGGCGTTAGCCGAGTGCGACAAACCCACGAGTGTAAGAATGTCATTTTCACACGAGTAGTGTACACTATTTTTTCTACGACCACAAATTATTCACCAAAAAATGAAAAAATTAAAGTTTGTCTGTTCAGAAAAAATAAAAAACAATTGAGAACTTTGCAACACTAGGGTGATATTTACTTTGCAACACTAGTGTGATATGTACTTTTCCTCACTCTATTATACTGTTTTGACAATATTTTTAAATTGAAAATCGCCTACCTAGAAGCATTATATAACTTTTCTCATCATGAAATTTAAAAAGCCCTCACTTAATAAAAATTGTATGGTTTTGTCATGTAATAACGGTTATTGTTTAATACGGTTTTCTGCTATTATAAGGTTTTTTAAAAATTATCGATACTTACATATTGTAGACACTCTTCTAAATAAAATGTAAGTGGTGCATATCCAAAATATTCCGTTTTTTTAAAAATATCAGTAAACAAACTTACGGGACCGGGGAGTAAAGAGGGGTGCTGGGTGGGGTAAAATTGGTAAAACGTGTTAATGAAACTGAACATCACATGTAAAATTAAGTAAAAATTACAGTTTTTCCTCATATTTTTAAGAAAAATATAAAAAATATGAAAATTGTAAATGCATAACCTAAAGTCCTAAAAGTAAGAAAAAAGACTACCAAACGTCAGTTACCATGCAAAATATGAAAAGCATTTGGCAACGTCGGAAGGGTATGATTCTATTTATGAATGGATAAAAGAAAGTGGGTTTATAAAGTGTGTATTAGCCTTAGGTTTAATTAGGGATTAAAAAAGATTTAACTAGTTGTTTGAGTACACCAAGAAAGAGAGAAAGGAATTTGATCTATAGGCTTTTTTTCTCTGGCGCTTTAAGTCGAACGGTCAAGCGGCAAGGCTGCCTTTATAAGGTGCGTGCTCAAAGGTAGAAGAGAGATTTTTAATTTGATCTACTTACCTGACAACACTGTGCCACTGAGCGAGCTGTCAGTGGAAGTTGTTTTTTGTGGTAATGTCTATTTTTGTTTATATTTTTATTTTTTCGGAAATTTTATTATTACTCTTTTCAATATTGGAAGAAAGCTTATACTGTGCAGTAACTTAACGTCAATAAGATTGCAGTTTTTAGAATGACATCATAATATATATCACACGAGTGTTGTAAAGTACTTTGCAACACTAGTGTGATATAACGCATTTTATATGCATGAAACCAGTGTGCTATTTGCTAGTTTCACAAGTGGTCGTAGGAAAATAAATAAACTTTATATTTACACAAGCATGTTTGCCTAAATATAAAGTTTATTTATTATCCTGCTAAAAAAGTTGCGCCACAAAAGTGTACATGTGTGCGAGTACCTAAAACTCTTATTAGTTATGATAGAATCAGAAATTCCAGCACTGTCATATTAGTTTAGTCATATGCCCCCTAGTAACTGTATGATGATGCCAAATTTACCAAATTTTCTTTTCGAGAAACTGATCATTGCAGTTCGAATTGGGACACCTTGTATATGTATATAAGTTTTCCGTAAAACGTTAATCTCATGCAAATTATTTAAATAATGCTTAGGTTGGTTATTTTCTTAAGTGGGCGGGGCATCCCGGACCTCCCCAAAGGCCGTCACTGGGATAGGTTAGGTAAATAAATGCCTATTTTAATATTTTATAGATAGAAATCCTATTATAATATTTTATTTAACAATATAGCTATATTAATGGTTTATTCTGAATAATTTATTATTGACAAAAGTATCTCCCGCTTTAAGCTAATAAGCCTAAAGTAATTTGATGTAAAAAAAATGTAATATTTAGAAAGGGTATGTTATAGTTTAAATGTCCCATATTTTAGCGTTGGCATAAAAGAAATATAAATTAAAAAAAAATATAAAATAGGAAAAGGAATTGTTACCCAGCCTATTATTTTTTTACTGGGTGGCGGCTTTTCGTTGACTTTTCAGGGTATGACAAAAACTAAAAGAATTGAAAGAAATCTGATTTTGCACAATCTTGATTTTGATTTTTGAAATAAATTTAATGGTGAAAGTTTATTATGACTAACTTAATTCATTTTAAAGATACAGATAGTTTTTCAAATTTTGTCAATTTGGCCAGGCACTAATAACTCGCTCGATATTTAAGAATTTTTTACGGCTTTTAGGGTGACCTTTCTATTGGTAATAAAATATACGGGGTGTTTCATTTAATAAACGCCACCTAGGTGTTATTACTTTAAAATAAAAGTCAATGAATTACGTACGCTACTGAGTTTTACGTAAAAATCCCTAGAACTTTCCTATTTACATATCTTTTCTATCTCCAAAATCAAACGAGTTACAAATGCCTGGCCAAATTAACTAAATTTAAAAAACACTCCAAAAAGATCCAGTTAGCCATGATTAATTTTCAGCATTAAATTTGTTTTAAAATTAAAATCGAGTATTCGCTATACCCTTCAAGGTCAACGAAATGGCGCCACCCTGTACAAAAACATATGACATTCAAATTTAAGGGTTTTTTTATTGTGCCTCTGTCTGCCAATTTAAAATATAATGTCATTGCCTTTGTTTATTGGTTTCGGTAAAAACTGCTTTTAAAAACGTTTAAACGACCGAACATCATTTGGCTGTATGGGAAAATAAATTAATTCATAGTTCTAAAGACTTACTGTAACTCATCTGCCAAAATTATAAGAATACTACTTCCTGTTTTACCGGAAGATAAGCAAAAACTGTTTCGATTAATATTAATATTTCAAAATTATTAGGAGAACACCCAGTATTAGTCCTACAATAGAAACCATAAATTTCTTAAATAAAAATTGAAAATAGCATCTTAAATTTGATTATTTGTTCTCGTATGACTTTATAATGGCCCATCGTGTGAACATTTTCATTTTCTCGAAAATCAACAAAGATGTAACAGTATTACAGATTTCATTTAAGGAATGACTTGTATAATTTAAATTTAAAAATATATATACAGGGTAATTCGTTTAAAATATCAAAATTTATGTCCCAGTCTAAATGATACTATACTTATATTTATAGGAATATTTAAAATCGCCATACCGGGTGTCAACAAATTTATTAGACAAGCCTTACCTTTTAGAGTATTATTAAAGCTAGTTTATACGCAAAAAGCGAATTGCAAATATTTGGCCAAAAAATTCGCGTTTTTTTCATGTTCATACAGCTGGAAAATTCGCCGAAATTCTAGAGATATTTTACTTCGACTAGTGGTGACGCTACGCCTAGGTCCATTTATTATAAATAAAAAGTGGTAAAAAAGGTAATTCAAATCAAAAAACACATATACTGTATAAAATAAACACAAACATGACGTTTTAGACAGCTAAAAGACGAATATAAAAAAAAACAATAATGAAGTTGTTTCTGAAATGACATATGACAAATAATCTTTTGTTTCTATGCATGTGCGCACGCGAATATTCGCCAGAAATTGAAATGATCTCAAGTTTCCCGCCCCTATATAAATTTTAAATCTTGCGAATTTGCAAGACGTTTAAACTATTTTAATTTTAAATTAATCGCCTTTAATTTTATTTCCAATTGACCAATGACAATGAAATTCGCGTTTTGCAATTCGCTTTTCGCGTCTGCATGAACTAGCTTTTAGACTTGGTGGTATAAGACTTGTATTGGTATAAAGAGGAGAGTTTTCGCATATTTTCCACTTTTTTGTTACTTTCGGTTAAACCGGAAATTACTCAAATTTTAAATGTATATAATAACATTTTTAAATTTCTAAGACAATTCTAAACAGAAACTTGTAATTTCTTTTTCAGTTTTTTAGCCTACTTGATCTTTTGAAAGTAATTTGCACTTAAGTGGCTATTATCCTTTATTTACAACTTTATTTTTACTCAGTTCGCAACTAAATTGGTATCGTTAGATTCGTCAAAAAATCCTTTATTCGTAAAGTGCTTGTCTAAAAGGGGTGGCCATTTGGAAAATTTAAGTTAGACACGCAAGTATCAATTTGGCAAATTATTTTATTCCTTTCTGCCGTATAAGTCACTAAAAATTTGCAATAATTGTATTTTTATTACCTAAGGCGATTTCGGCCCGCTTTGGTACCCCAGTTTGGTTGGTTAAATGCCTACCAACCATTTTCGGATGTCAAAATAGTGACGTCACGCTAACTTTGGTACTCTCTTTGGTTTGTCAAATGCTATACCGTGGCTTGCGGGTCGGTAGATGGGTTTGGTATGCTCTTAAATTTTTCTAATGTTGTTGGTCTTACTCTAAATTTTTTTTCTTTTGATAAGAAAACAGCCTAACCCCGATATTAATAATTGCAAATATTTTAATTTAAATATTGCCGCTAAATAAACAGTGTTTAAAAAAACAATAAATTGTTAGGTACGATTCTTCTTTTATTGACCTACCAAAAATGTACCAAACGAATTCGGATGCTACCATACACAGACATAACGGTTGTGACGTGAAACATACCAGTTGTTACTTACCAATCATCAATTTTACGCGTTTAACCAATTATAACCGCGGTAATAATTCGTGACAACTTTGACGTATAACACATTCTTTAAACGTCAACATAACCGATTGGTAAATACCGTTTTAGAATTGGTTCTTCGCCTAAAATTGATGAAAGTCAGAGTACCAAAACGGTCCGAAATCGCCTCTAGTGTCACTGTATTAATCTGCATTCAATCGTAAAAAATATTATATTTAACACGTTCGCTACCAAGCGGCTCATATATGAGCCAGTACAATTTTAAAATAGACCGCCGGCTCAAATGTGAGCCGGCTACATTATAATACTAAATGCGAGTTTAAAAATTCGGGGTTTCCTGTAGAGGTTTTGTTTTAAAACACGGTCTGTGTAATTCTTCGGCTCGTATGTGTGTCAGGTGGTCTGGGTGTAGCATTTAGTATAAGTATAGTATTTATTTTAGTTCATTTTTTGGCTATTTAGAATATATTTTTGTTTAGTTTTTTATGTCAAAGATATCATAGAAGCAATTTTTTTTAGTTATTTTTTTTAGATATTTAGAAAAAAAAATTATGTAGTCTTTGCCAAAAATGTTGTACAAGAAATATATTTTTTTTTTAGATTTTAGTTTAGTTTTTAGATTCTTAGAATTATTATTTTTTTTATTAACGATTTTTGATATCAAAAATGTACCTATATACTGTTAGTAAATATCTATATCTAGTGAAAGTAACTTTTATTTACGACTCGTATGTGAGCCAGATCTATTTAAAAAAAAAATGTAATAAAATGGACCACCGACTCATATATGAGTCGGGTTAAATATACACTCAAATATGTTGAATTCCAACACTACAACTAATTAGCACTTCAATAAACATCAAAATAAAGTAATTTTACAAAAAATAATAAAGTGGTTTATGGGGTCGAAACACAAAATGACCCTCGGTAGCGAACGTGTTAATTGAAGTAAAATTTAAAAGGCTAAAAGTTTCTTGTTATCCACAGATTATAAATTATTGTATTAAAATGTATATGTTAAGTTGTGATCTCTTTTGAAATAAGCGTCCGAGTGTAATGGTAATTTTTATACCCATTTTACAAACTTTTGATTATTCTGCCCCGCTCAAAAGTATAAGTATGTACTTACGAACCGCAAACCGGCTTTTTATTATAGGGTTTTAGGATTTGGAAGGATAAGGGGAATATTTGGGAGCTAAAAAGTTTTGCAGTATAGGTAGGCACTTTAGTAATAAAGGTATAGGACGCATAGAACCACTCTGATATGCATAATATTTCATTAATACAGGAAGCTGTTAGAAAAGCGTATTCTATTGGGCCCAAAAATGCATTGCTTCCCAGATGCAGTGTGTAAAATAAAAAAAAAATATATCGTTTTAAACGGTTTTACTTAACTTAACCTGTGTATTTGTTATTTGGAATTATTTAGAATCATTTGGGTCAAATCTAGTAATTGAAATTTGACCCCCTTCCTGACGACCGATCGATCTGAAATTTTGTACACTCCCTTAGTCTTGATGACAATACAATAAAACATATTTTTTATGATGGTAATCTAACATGGGACCCGATACAAAATGGCGGATTACATATTACTTCACTACAACCTCAATATGGGTATCAAATTAAAGGGCTTGATTGGTCAAATATTTATAATATATCTACTTAAAAAAAAATTACTTCCTGTATCACAGAAGCAAAGCAACTCGGACATATGTTTATAGGAACTTATCCAGGGCCATATTAACTGTTTAAGGCGCCCTAGGCTAGAGTTCCTGAAGCGTCTATTTTTCATCCAAAAAATTTTAGAAGAGCAAAAAAATGAAATGAAATGAAATGAAATGAAATTGTTTATTAGCCATAGGACTGATTAACAGTATCGTTTTCGACAAATAAATAATGTACAATAAATAAGTAATACAATGTACCAAACAATAATGTTAAATAACATTTGTCAGATATCCATAATATGTATAAATAAAATAAGTAAAAAACACAAACTAAAATTAAATTACACATTCTTAAAATAAAGTTAAAAACTTTTAAAATAGAATAAAAACCCTATAAGGTATACCCATATAATTAAAAAAAGAATAAAAGTGATTGAAAAAAATTGAACATATAAAGTTGTATATAAACACTTACTCACACATAGTTTGCACTTATGTTGGCAAACTTACACAAAATTAAAAGACCACATTCATAAATTAGTTAAAAAAATAAAATAAAATAGATATGTAGACATTTAAAAACATATGTTCTCAAGACTCAAAGTATTCACTTAAAGAGTAAAAGCCTTTATGTACAAGAAAACGTTTATTTTCATTTTTAAACGTTTCAAATGAGGTAATACCTTTTATCCTTTCTGGTAACTTATTGTAACAAAGAATAAAATTATACCATCGGAGACCTTTTGAAAAATAAAGTTCTATGGATAGGGATGCTGAGAACATGACCATTACGCGTGTTATAATTATGGTCCCGTCCAAGTGTAGCAAAACACTTATAATTTTGTTTAACAAACAGCACACACTTTAAAATATACACACAATAAAAAGTTAAAATATTATTATCCCTAAACGTGGATCTACAGGACTCTAATGGAGCGAGTCCAAATATCAGGCGAATTATGCGTTTTTGTGCCAAAAAACGCGATTAACTTCCACGCTTTTTCCCAGTCACAATATTGTTGGATAAGTGACTGTACACCAGCGAATAGTATACAGTCAATAAACCATTTTTCTCCAGAGAAGATTTCATTTGAAAGATGGCATAAAAGGCAGGGTTTAGTTTTTACACACATGCTCTATATGACACTTAAAATTTAGGTTTTCGTCAACCAGGTTCCTAAAAACTTCGCATGTGGCGAGAAGTCACAATCTAGTGAAATAGGCCTATTTATATGTAAATTTAAAAAACGGTTTTATTAATGTTTAGAATAAGCTGATTACGCTGGCACCAAGTTTCAAGCTCGTCAGATGCATTCTTAGCCATACACAATAACTCTTCGGGAGTACTTGCCGATAACGTAATTGTTGTATCGTCCGCAAACATGGTTAATTTTCCCTTAGTTATGTAGTCAGGCAGATCGTTAACATACAACATAAATAAAAGGGGTCCTAAAACTGATCCCTGAGGCACACCCATTGACACATCCTTATTACAAGAGTCGCTATTTTTGTATCTTACAAACATACTTCTATTAGACATATACGAATCGATAATGTCTTAAGGCAGTTCCCTTTATACCAGAATTAAATAATTTGGTCAATAGAAAAGTCTTCTTTACCGTATCAAAGGCGCTTGTTAAATCAAATAGCATACATAACACATACTTTCCCTTATCCAATTCACTATATGCAAAGTTCAATACATCATAAGAAGCTGTCTCGATTGATTTGTACTTTATGAAGCCATGTTGGCAGTGAGTTATTATTTTGTTTAAATTAAAAAGTTGATTAAATTTTCATAGAGAAACTTTTCAAAAACCTTGGAGAAAATACTTAATATAGATATTTGTCTATAATTAGACGGACTTAACGGATCGTCCTTTTTGTAAATTGGTGTTACCACTGCTTGCTTTAATACATGCGGAAAAGTGCCCTGATTTAATGATCTATTAATTAAATAAGTTAGAGGTAATGAGACGCGGTTGGATATTATTTTTTTCCTACGACCACATGTGAAAATAGTAAATAGCACACTGTTTTCATGCATAGAATGTGCCTTATATCACACTAGTGTTGCAAAGTACTTTACAACACTAGTGTTGCAAAGATATAATATAAAGCTGTCATCGCTGTCATTGTTATTTAAAATAAATTTGGAGTTATCAGGCTGTTAATGGGATTTACATTGAAAAATCAATGCAATATTTTTTTTATGAGGACCTTTTTTAATTCTTAAATGATAAAAAACGACTAGGTAGGTGATTTTTGATATAAAAATATTGTCAAACAGTATAAAATATCGCAGTAAGGAAAAGTATATATCACCCTAGTGATGCAAAGTTTTCAATCGTTTTCTTATTTTTTTCGTGAAGACAAACAACTTTTATTGTTTTTTGGTGAATAACTTGTGGTCGTAGGAAAAATAGTGTACATTACTCGTGTAAAAATGACTTTCTTACACTCGTGGGTTTGTCGCACTCGGCTGACGCCTCGTGCAACAATATTCCCACTCGTGTGAAATAAGTCATTTTCCACCCTTGTAATGTAATATACTATAACATTTGGGAGTTTATGTTATCAAATCCTGAGGAACGTTTGCTCTTTAAAGAACTAATGATAGAAATAACCTTTTCTTGGGTTATGTCAAAAATGACAATACTACGTTCTATAGACTTTATACTGGTAGGTGGCAGTGACATATTCTGACCGTAAGCCGCTAACAATTTAGTGTGTGTAACCAAGCCAAAATATTCTACAAAATGATCAGAAATTTCTTGAGAAGTAGTAGATATTCTGTTACCAATGCGCAAAGTAATGTTTAATTTTGTGTTTTTGTTATTTCGGTTTAAACTCTCGTTTCCTTGGTTTTATTTGGAGCGTTATTTATTTTAAGTCTATAGTAACCCTGTTTTGCTTTTGTTATATTAAGCCTATATTCCCCCTTTTTCTTACGATATAATTCATTTAGCTCTGCGCACTTAGTGCGACTCTGTAGATAATAAAGCTCGTCAAGTTCATTCCTTAGTTGCACTAAATGTGGTCCGTACCACTTATTTGGTTTTACTTTTGAATTACTTAAAGGTCTGCTTAATTTAAAAGGACAATTACAGTTTAAAAAGAAATTTAGGGTGTCAATAAAATGAGACCAAGCGTCGTTTGCGTTCGACAACTCAAATAAGCTCGACCAGTCCGTCGATCCTACGTCATGAGCAAAATTGTATAAATTTTGGGAACTAAGATTTCTGCTTAGGCTACGTTCGCAATTATCAGTATTTTCTTTTAAAGTATCAGAATAATTATACACATTTATTACGTGAGCAGAATGGTCACCCAAGTGGGGATTCACTATCGGGCACTTATAATTCTTGCTCGGTAGGTTGGTGCAAACATAATCAATCGCACTGACACACTGCTCAAAAAATTGGTTACTAGCAATTCTAGTTGGCATAGATGTTGCAACATCTAAACTGAAAGATTTGAAAATATCACAGAGAATTGATTTTTAGTCGACTCGTTTAAAAAATTAATATTAAGATCACCGGTAACAATTATATAAGATGAAGACTTCAAAAGTAACTCTATAGCTTTAGCAAAGTCATTCCCTTCTTTTCACGCCTATTTCATTATATCATTCCAAAGCGCCTTATTCACAGAGAAACAGAGAAATTAGTTAGTTGCCAAACATCCCAACAACCTAAACTTTTTAAAAAAACTCCCCTGTGTAGAGCCTTATACTCCCCTGTCTGGCGCCTATTTTTTTCATGGCGCCCTAGGCTGTAGCCTAGTCAGCCTAATGGATAATACGGCCCTGAACTTATCTTCATAAAATAACGTAAGAAATCACCCTTTAAAGTTTTGTACCATAGTTAGAAAATACCCTGTATTTAAATTTGAAAACAAGTCTTTTTAGGCCACCCAGTACATCCAACAAGAAAATGTTTTTTGTGAAAATGTATTTTCTTATTAAGCAGGACTTTTTTTCGTAAAGTTAATAATTTAAAAGTTTCCCATTAGGTAAGTCGCTTGGTTTTAACCCGGCTAGCCGCTTTTTTACGTGTGAAAGGTCTCATAAGACTCTATACACTTTGTTATGTCAGTCCGTCGCCGACTTTCCGTCTTCCGCTTAGTGCGAAAAGGCGCGTAAAGTCACGGTAAACTATATAAACTATATAAACACTATAAAAAAATTAAAATACAAGATGCCGCCGCCACAAAATGGCGAATTAAATATTTTAAATATCTCAATAGAAGTATCAAATAAAAGGGCTTGATTGGTAAAATAAAACATATAAAAAATTAAAATCCACAATGGCAGCCGCCACAAAAATCGAATTACATATTTTTTCTCACAACTACCTCAATATGGATAAAAAATGAAAGAGTTTGATTGGTTGAATAGAACCTACTATAAAAAAATTCAAGATGGCCGCTCACACAAAATGGCGGATTACATATTTTTTCCACAACCACCCCAATATGGGTATTTAATGAAAGGGCTTGGTTGGTAGAAAAAACTCACTATAAAACCATTAAACTTTAAGATGGCCGCTGCTATAAAATATAGATTTACATATTTTCCACAACTACTTCAATATAAGATGTTGGTTAGTTTTGGTTAGTTATAGTAGGGCATTATGAAAAGGCTTGGTTGATAGAATAGAGCTCAATATAAAAAAATAAAATTTAAGATGGCCGCTGCTACAAAATGGCAAATTACATATTTTTTACAACTACTTTAGTAGTTATAGTAAGGCATTAAATGAACTTAATAAAATGAGAAGTATCAACTAACAACAAAACTAAAAACTTGAAAATAAATTATGTTAAAAAACTTTTAATGTTAAACGGTTTTATTGTACTGAAAGCTAAAAAATAATTTGGTAAGTCCTAGCTACCAGATCGCACCAATCTTCTCATCAATCAGGGGTATTGATCAGACAAATAATAAAATCGTTGGGCAATTGACATTTCTATCATAATATCTACTCTGGATACGCTATGTCAAATTTAATTATTATTGGATAAGATATATTATAGATGGTAACAAAACCCTGATTAAAAAAAAGTGTACCACCCTGTATCAGGAAAACAATGCATTTTCGGACCCACGTTTATAACAACTCTCCCTAATATTCTTTGATGTAACATCTACCCTTAATTTTTTTACAATATTTTAAAACTTTTTTATGAGTAATTATCGATCGTACTTTATTTTTGATTTTTTGTTGGTTGTTCGGTTATAGTCCCTTAAACAGTAATGAAATTGGCTTCATAATAACAACACTTTTAAAAAATTTTTAGAAGGGTTTTTTTGACGAGTCTACCACGAATATTCATACGGCCATATATGGAAGCGGCGCTTTAACCCACCCTGTCAATGTCAAATGTTTCAGGTGTCCGACTGGACAAACGCGTCTTTTTTCTGGGACAAGTTTACCATAATGTTTTTCATTTAATTTTTAATCGCTGTGTCAAATATCGTAGGTGTTACAGTCACGAAACCCTAAGACCCATGGACATGTTTTGGGTATCGAATTGGAGTATTTTAAAATTTGAATTTATTAAATTTATAAAGAGTATAATGTCGCATTACTTTAATAAATTGGTATTTTCCGTGATGTATCATAAATGTGGACAGTGTGTCATAATAGGAACTTTTACCTTATGGGTCATTTTAATTTTAACCAACAGATTGGAAAAAGTCGTCCATTTTTCTCAAAGAGACCTCTTAATATTATAAGTAAAGTATAAGACAAACTCGAAGTCTGGGTCTCAGTCAAATAACATATATTTAAACGTTACACGTGTCTCGCCTCCGAGCATCATCAGACCTTTAAAACAATAAGACATTATTTAAACATAATAAAATTTAGAACACATCACACTACATATTGTTGTCATTTTAATATGTAGTGTGATGTGTTCTAAATTTTATTATGTTTAAATAATGTCTTATTGTTTTAAAGGTCTGATGATGCTCGAGAGGGCGAAACACGTGTAACGTTTAAATATATGTTATTTGACTGAGACCCAGACTTCGAGTTTGTCTTATACTTTTTACTTTTAACCAACAGGTAAATTGTTACAAACGTTAAGAAATGCTGGCTTACACCTATTTATTATATTTTTCCATTTTGGTATAAGAATTTCTAAAAAACGTCTGGAAATATTAACTTACAAATTATTTTAATTTATTTAGGTTTTTGCATACAATCACATCAGATGTTGGCTCAAATTACGCCTATCAAACGCAGGCTAGCTCACGTAAAGCCTAATTAATATACTCGAAATGCGATTTGCAAACGTGTTTTAATTGGTCAACTACGAATGTGTCGTTTAAAATAGTCCAAAAATAGGTACTAGGTAATTTTTTATTACCAATGTAAATTAGGTTTTAAATTATATTTTTCTTCTTGCAGGTAAGTTCTAAGGCAAAGAAGATATTAGACAACGATAACGTTTTGAATATTGAATTCAATGGATTTCATAAAAAGAGATGTTTACGTTTTATTGGGACAAGTTAGTTACACCAGTAAAGGTAAATATTCATACATATAGTAGGGGAGCCCACGATGCTAAATAGGATTTACTAGAGCCAATAAAGACTTATTGGGTTGCATAGCTTAGATGATAAGAAGAGAAACATGTTATATAATGTATACCTTTTCATCGGCGGGGCAAGCGACTATAGATTTTTAAATATGTCAAAAAAATACTGTTTATATTTTAGCTTGTAAAAATCGCTCAGATCGTAACGTATAATATGTTTTTCGTTTTCCTTGAATTATTTTCGTTCAAATTTAAAAAAATCCACGCTCAAAAATTTCAAAATGACGGCTTTTTAGTTCTCCACTTTCTTTTCGTCACTCTTAAATTGTCAGATTAGTCAAATACACACTGTTTAGCATGTAATTAACTAACCATATCTTAACATGACGCTCGAAAATGTATGATGAATATATTTTTGTTTTTTATAATCGGCCCTGTATACGGGTGGAGGTACTTAACCGAGTACAAGGTATCCTTCGGTATAGTAAATCCCAAAATCCTCTCTTGGGCTTCCCTAAAATAAATATTTTTTCAATACGATTAAATTAAGGTAATTAATTAAATATTTCAGTCTAATATTTAATGTTTAATTAATTTTTAATATACGTACTTTAAATTTTTATAATAAACTTTACTGTTTTGGTGTTAACGAATTTTTTTTTTTTTGAAATTCTGACTCTGAACATAAAAAATAAATTTAAATAAGAATTTTATTTATAGTAGGCACAACACTTAAATTTTAATCTTCCATCTTTTTCGCTATTGTCACTTAAAATATGCGATTTTAAGTAAATTTATTACATGGTAACTTTATTAACCCTATGTTTTCGGCGAGTTTGTTATCGCAACTATTATTTTAAGTTAACGACAGCACCTCAACTTTATTAACCATAACTTCTTTAGTCACCTATAGACAAATTCGAAAAGTTATAGCTTCACTTATCTCTATTCCAACTCCTTTCCCAAATTATCAGTTTTATTGGCGCACATCCATAAAGTCGCCAATATAAAATTTAATTTAAAACTTATACTTGAAAAAATTCCTGATACGAAACTAAAAGATTTTGTTTTTGTTTTTTGAGTTGCTGTACTCGAATCCGGTGTCAGTTTAAACCCATCATGTCTTAGTCGGGCTCATTTTAAGGTCAGCGACCCACTGCAGATATCATGATTGTGGTCTATTTTCGATAACTTTTGATGGTTTGACCTTGATATGATCTTGATCTCAACCTAATGGGTTTAATCTGACCACGGATTCGGATCCAGGGACTCCAAAAACATAATATAGAAGGAACAGTTTAAAAATGTAAATTCGTTGCTCCTTGATAAGAAAAAAATCACAAAAAGTTTAAAGCAAATAAATCGGCATGCTTGTCTTCGCGGCCGCCTTTGCTATATTTCTTTTATGATATGTCGGTTGATGCAGCTGGTCATCGCACTATGGGATAGAAATTAATTTTTTTGGTCAAAATTCTGAAACTTACCAATCTAACTTAAAATGAGATGCTTTTTACTGGAAAAATATTATAAATTATTACAAATGCTTTTAGAAGCCTAAAACTTATGTTATGTTATTATAAATTTACACCCCCTAACTTATTTTTTATTGTACAAAATACTATGTATATAACTAAAATGTCAGCTTGTTTGGTTAATTCGGTAGTATTCTAATCAGTAATCCGATGATTATTATCTCATATGATATACAGGGTACGACAATAGGTATGATTTTTTAAATGGAATACCCTGAATATTATATCACCACCAAAAAAATCTTTTAAAATGCTTTAAAAAATACTACATTTGATGTGTCTATCTCAATTAGTTTCAGAAATATGACCATCCAAATCTGAAAAATAATTTTAAATTCTTCTTAGAAGCGTAATAGAGATTCATCTACCCAACTTTTTTTATTTTTTAACGTATAAAATAAATAAAAAACATTGTTTTGATGAGTAGATTCTGTAGAATCCATATCTTTCATCAGAATGCTTTTATCTTTTAGGATATACACATATACAAAACATATTAAATTTTAAAATGGAAAACCTTGTAAATTATAAAAATATCTTGTATCTATCCTTACACGTAGCAAAAAGTAGAAAGGCAATTGTAAGTTCAAAACTCATAAAGAAAAAGGTAAAAAATTCTTTGACAAAAGTAGCGAGACTTCGCGAGATTGCATCGGACACACAACAATAGCTCTTATTATTTAAACTCTTTTACTTTTTTTAGTAAACAAGGCTAATAATAAACTAAGTAGATTAAATGCTGTATATTTATGTTTACCTAAAATACATTTTCAAGTTTCTTATTACCTTAATAGAAGTCGTCATATCCTTTTATAATTTTGCGTACATGTAGTTTGGAGTATCTACTTTGAAATACACAGCATGAGCCATTAAAATTTCAAAGTTGCTTTTTGGCCAAAATAATGGATATCTATCCCATAGTGTATCGGCGCGTCGCTGTAAAGGATAGCGGCGCCTTTGTATAAAATAGTCCGATTGCAAGCGGCCTTTTTATGTTTTTTGTATTATTTTTAAAGGGTACCGAATTTGCACTTTTAAAATGTTCTTACTATACCATGATTGTGGTAAGTGTTTTTTGACAAATTTTGATGATGTGACCTTGATATAACCTTGACCTCGACCTAATGGGGTTAAGACGTCAATCTAACTTCGAATTTTAACAACATAAAGATACCACAATTGTGGTCTATTTTTGATGAACTTTTATGGTTTGACCTAAAAATGACCTTGACCATGATCTGATGGTGTCATAGTGTTTCCGAATTTGAATTCAGCTACTTCAAAAACATAAAATATCACGATTGTCGTCTATTTTCGACAAATTTTGGTAATTTGACCTTGTAATGACCTTGATCATGACCTAATACGGGCAAACTAACTCCGGGTTCGGATTCAGCTACTTCAAAAACATAAAATATCACGATTGTCGTCTATTTTCGATGAATTTTGGTGATTTGACCTTGAAATGACCTTGACCATAACCTGATGGGGTTAAACCGGCGCCAAATTCGAATTTAGCAACCTCAAAAATATAAAGACACCAGGATCTGCCTTTTAGAGCAGCACCTTTTTTTTTTTTGTGTGGCTGCGTAATTTTACTTTAAATATGTCTATCTTTAACAGATTTAACTTGACCAGTTTTCATTACCTACATAATTAATTTTATAAATTTATTTAACTTATTTAAATATAAGACCTTTTTTTTTATTTAAGACACCCACGGTACGTTATTATTTAGGCTTTTAGCCTTCGTGGTTTGTCCAAAGATAAAAAAAATATCTTTTAAATTCGATAAAAACTGGCCAAGTTAAATCTAACCTACTTTAAGATCTCATAAATATTTTGATTTTGTACAAAAATTGCCACTCCTTTAGATCTCCAATCTTTATGCGGCGAAGCCCACAGCCAAGCATAAGTTAAGTATTGAACTTGGCTACCGTTTTCACATTTATATTTTTGGTGGGATATCATTAATTTTTGTATAGAATACAAGGCAGGTATTTAGATTTAATTTTTTTCTTGCATCTCCGTTACTTATTTTTTTATGCTATTGTCTTTATTTTTTAAACATTAGAAATAACAGTGGGCATTTTGTATGTGTGTAAATGAAAATAAATTCTCTGCCAAAGTATTACTTCTAAAGCCAATAGCGTCTAATATATTATATTTGGTGTGGGTTCCATATCGCACATAGATAAAATAAATAAAACATCCTTGCAACCTTATAGTTGGGTAATATTTTATTTTTTATATTATTTATTTAAATCTGTTATCTGCTTTAATTTTGTTTGGGTATAGTTTTTTTTACGGTTTAAGAAAGTAGATTGATCTAAGATGGGATAATGATATGCAATAAAGCCATTAAAGTATTAACTGTAACAGAGCCGTATTTATTTTGTTGTTGGAGAATAATAAATTATTACCTTAATTCTCTATTCAATTTTGAGGCCATTCTTATTATTTTATTTTATTGCAATTTATTATTTGCAGGTGGTCGGAAAATACCGGCAACAATGGAAATTTTTACCTGATAATAACTTATAAGGTATAGAGTTTTTAGCGAAATAAGCTCCGTCGGCATAATCTATTAATAAAAATAACCACTTATAAAAGACCAATAAAACGATTAACAGTAGTCGGGAGAGCAGGGTCTTATTGTTAAAGTAATAATACGACACTGTTCCTTTGACTTTCATAAATTGTGGTTAATCATTTTATTGCAAAAGATATTCCCATCTTTAAGGGTTTATTTTATTAGTAGATCCTACTGACATAGCATGAAACTTTAAACAGACTATACAAACCAAATCTTTATTTCGACATATTTTAAAATACTGTCAGTTACTAAGTTCTGCAGTAATAGTGTGTTTAAAGATGTCCCATGCAAAAGCTGTTTTAGGTAGAAGTCAAAAATGTTTGCCTGTTGAAGCAAAAATAATCGTTAAAAGGGTTTGTTTAAAGTTAGTAGAGCAAGGCCACAAAAACATTTTTCATTAAAGAAAACATCAACTCTAATTGGCGTTCCTAAAAGTACAGTGTGGAACATTGTAAATAGTACTGTAAAGTCTAAAAAATACCAAAAGACAGTGGTGCACCCAAAACTGTCGATTTGTGCAATAAAGATTTAATCCGTCGGAAAATTTATCAGATGTACGAAAAGCAAAGAGTTCCCATATTATCGTCGCTATCTAGTCTATAAATATACGCGCGTACGATACGATACCAACTTTTAAATCTAGTGTAATTATACTGGTAAATACAGAAATTAAATATGTAATCGTTTAAAACTGGAAAAACTAAACTCGTTAAAAAAATAAAAACTCTTATCGCTCTACGTATAAAGACTGTCCACGAATGGAGTTAACATGAGGACAAATAGGTCAAAAATGTAATTTAAAAAAAGTAATTCTGCATAAACATTTTCGCTTCAACCAAAAGACAGTGGTGCACCTAAATCTGTCGATTTGTTTAATACAGATTTAATCCGTCGTAAAATTTATCAGATGTACGAAAAGCAAAGAGTTCCCGTATTATTATCGCTATGTAGTCCATAAATATACGCGCGCACGATACGATACCAACTTTTAATTCTAGTGTAATTATACTGGTAAATACAGAAATTAAATATGTAATCGTTAAAAACTGGAGAAACTAAACTCGTTAAAAAAAATAAAAAATCTTGTCGCTCTACGTATAAAGACTGTCCACGAATGGAGTTAAGAAGAGGACAAATGGGCCAAAAATGTAATTAAAAAAAAATGTCATTCTGCATAAACATTTAAGAAAAAAATAGAAGAAACATGATTTCTTTACAAAAAAAAACTACCTTTATTTTTCAATTTTTAGAAAAATTTATTTCAAATAGAATTTTAAATGGCTTTATTATTGTTACAGGGGTATTAAAAAGTTTTATGAAACTAATTTTGGAGTTATTAATAATTAAATATTTTAGATTTTTATAATAAAATGACATAAAAATCTATCATAATTTACTTTTTAATTACCTTTTTTTTTCACCCTTTCGGGGTCATCCCACCCAGGTCCGACGACCGCCCCCTAGGTGGTGCACTGCAGCCTGAAGGCTTATTGTACCTTGACCCCTACTCCTTCTCATTCACACACCATTCATTCCATTACTTGGATGGTTGTTGCTCGGTCCGCATCCCCGAGCAGAAACACCGTGTGCCGTTGCTCAAAACACCGCTGTCGCCGGACACCCATCCAAATTATGGGCGCGCCTTCCACTGCTTAACTCCGGAGATCGACGCTTGCCGATACAACCAAAGCAGCCACAAGCGCGCCTAATTACCTTACGCGGCGCGGCGTTTTTGCCAAATTACGGGGTTTAATAAAATTTTGTATTATTGTTTTTACCGATTACAAACATTATTCTAAATCAATTTTCCTTATGACATTTTGCTTAAAAACAATAAATTAATGTTAACTACATTATTAATGTTTTTACTTTTGCGAAACCTCTATACATAATTAACATTTTCTCTTTGGGAATCCTATATTTTTACAAGCAAACTTTTTTTATGTAGAATGACTTTTATTCGTAAATTTAAATTTTTGATCCATTTGACCTCAACCGTGAACAGTCTGTATATAAATGTAAATAACCTGTAAAAAGATTATTATTAATTTGAAGTAGAATTTTATTTAGAGTAAGATAAGATGTGTTATTTTTTATTAAAGGTTAGTATTGTATACTGTTAAAATATTATATTACTGCAAATTATTGTTTTTTGTTTATTTAATTCTCAACCAACTTTACACATTCTACATATTTTTCATCAGGTATAGTGCGGCCTTGCACAGTTTATCCAAAAGTTTTATGATTTTATTACATACCAAGTCAGTTACTTTCAAAGATCGGGAAAAGAACTATAATAATGATATTTGTTTAAAGGCAAGTTTTAAATTGCATCGATGGATACAGCAGCGCATTAAGCGAAAATTCGTCAAAGCGTTTTTAAACCACCGGTGGAAAGTCCAATGGATTCCGTTAAAGCGTTTTTATAAAATGCAAACTTTCATTCAATTGCTCATCGGATCCATTGAACTTTATGACTGATGGAACCATTTGACATTTAGCATCTGTAAGTTAGGGTTAAGGTTTAAATGTGCTTTAAAATTAAAAGGACTAAATTCAGGATTTGTAGAAAAATGAAGCTTTTGTTGTTATTAAAATGAAAAAAATACTATTATTAAGCGGCAGCAGTAGTAAAAACATAAAAATTATTACAGAAAGAAAGACAAATTAGTCAGCGGAGCATTAACAGTTGCGGAAAAAACCGTTTTTGAAAAATTGGTTTTATCGGATCTATCGAAACATGTCGCGATGTCATTTGGCATCCAGCGCATAAATTCAGCGTACTTTTATCGATGGAATTAAAAACTTGCCCCAATCTTACTTTTCAGACGTCATAGCACCTTAAATAGCTTTTCAACTCACAAACACAGTTACATATATCATTTACTAAATTAAGGAAATAATTAATTGGCACCGCTATCGAGGTGCTAGTAATTCATTGACACATTTAACTGTATTACATAGACAAAGGTTTCTGTGTTTACAATAGGCTGCACACGGCACAGGACGATCTAGTTTGTAATTAATTGTTCAAATTTGTGATAAAGTAGCAAGAGCAAGAGATGGGTCTGGCCGCTGTTGATTCTAGTTTGGAATTAAATCATATAATGCCGGTTGTGCTGCTATAAAATATAATTTAAATTATACACGATGTCTCTAAAAATTCTGCACAAAATGCCTTTTAAAGTTTGCACAAAATGCTTCTTATTCTACTCCTTGGTCCAAAATAAAACGGTTTTATGCAATTTACCTTTGTTAAAAAGATGATCGTTTGCGAGATAGGTACCTACATCCTTTATCATACCCCATACAACATTTTTGCCGGCAAGGCATTGGCAAAAAGGTATCAAAAAGACATAAAAATGGGCAATTGACCGTTATTGGGCCACGTGTTTCAAAAAATGTGATGGCATCCATCATTAATAAGTTATGGTGAAAAAATGCATTTAGAATGATGGCATCCATCATTAAAAAGTTTTGGCAAAGATATGCCTTTTAGATGATGGCATTACATATTTTTTTCCTAATGACAATAAAATGCATTTTTTTTCGCCCAGGGAACTAAAATATGCATAATTAATGCACATGCATAAAGTGTGTTTATGTACAGGGTGTACCATATAAAATTAAATACTATAATTTTAGAAAAACCATAAGAGAAACAACAAAAAGTTAAATGTAGAAGTTGTTCAGTGAAATGTATTTTTTTAGTATTTTTATTGTATCTTTTATGGTTTTTCCAAAATTATAGTATTTGATTTTATATGGGACACCCTGTATATAAACACACATTATGCATGTGCATTATTTATGCACATTTTAGTTTCCTGGACGGTAAAAATGCATTTTATTGTCATTAGGAAAAAAATAATGTAATGCCATCATCTAAAAGGCATATTTTTGCCAAAACCTTTTAATGATGGATACCATCATCCTAAATGCATTTTTTAGCATAACTTCTTAATGATGGATGCCGTCATCCTAAACACATTTTTTCATCATAACTTATTAATGATGGATGCCATCACATTTTCTGCAACACGTGGCCCAATAACGGCCAATTGCCCATTTTGATGTATTTTTGATACCTTTTTGCCAATGCCTTGCCGGCAAAAAATGTTATATGGGACCTCGCCGCTTTGTCCTACTATCAGCGCAAAAAGGCGCCGACAAGTGGCGTAATAAAATTTTGGAGTCAACGAGGACTCTTGAATACTTTTTTATTTCTCTTATTTGATTTCAACGACTACATTGTTACTACTTTATATGCAAAAAGAATCTTTCGCGCTTCATTAGGGGTTATTGACCTTCAAAGATAGAATCATAAAAACCTCATTTCATCTATTACTTTTGAACTAGTGCCACAATACTACAGTATATATACGTTGGGCACTTTATTTTGGTAATAAATACTTAGTAAGTAACTTCGATTACTAACTTTTTAAACCAATATTGTGGTAACTAGTGTTACTGACTCTTTAAACCGATAAAATACATTTTTTTGTTTAGATATTATTTAAACTTTTTAGTGGCCAAAGTATATTGATGTTTGGGCAAGTATTATACAAGTTAAAACTTTTAGGTGAAAAGGTTTTTTATAAAGTCGCATTTTTAACACAGACATACCAGTAATTTGTATGTAATAAAAAAATCTTTTTGTTGAAAAAAATTATAAAAATATGGTAAAATTATTAATAACAGTGTTTGTAAGCCAATTCAATTAAATACGGAAATAATTGTATCATATTTTAATGATTTTTTTTTTAAATGTATTTTTTTTTGTAATTTACAAAATGTTGGTTGTTTGTAAAATGTGATTTTATGGAAAACGATACAAGATATCTTTTCAAATAGGATATACCCTTTTTGTAAAAAAAAGATTAAGAAATCAAACAACCAAAGCAAAAGTTAAATTTGTCACACATGTTAAAAATACATTCATAAAATAAAATAAAAAATCGCCTTACCCTGTACAATCCCGATTTAATGAACAGCCACTTGCTAATGGAAAGACGCATTAGTATACGGAAATTTAGTTGCCCAAAAATCATTGGTACTTTGGCAACGGTTTAAAAATTATAATTGAAAAGCCCTATTTTAATTTTAACCTAGAATGTCAATAACTTCCTAACGAAGCGCGTTAGATCTTTTTTTAATAAAGAACTAACATATTTTGACCCCTATTATTTATGACCATACTTTTCTGGATACCCTGTATGTAAATTTTTGTAGCATTTATTAGCAAGACAAATTTTAGTTTTTTGTATTTCATTAATTAATATAGGTAGTTCAAATCTGACAATACAAGAAATGTTTTTACCAAGTTGTTAAAAATGTTTACTTATTGTTTTTGCTCTTTTCTTTTTTAAAGTTTTTGGCGAAAAGTTTGTTCTACAAACTAGTCCTTTAAAGCTTTGAATACTATTTTATTTTAGGAAAAATTCAACGTGTTTTTTTGATTTTGAAGGTAGTCAAAGCAAACTAGAAAATCAGGTTTAGCAGATAGAAAGGTTTTATTAAAATAGGGTCTTAATAATAATTGTTATGTTAGAAAATAAATGCATATGAGCTTTTATATTTAAGGACTAATAACATTGTAATATTTTAATTAATTTAACATATTTAAAATTAATTAAACTAATTTTATAATAACGAATCAAAACGCTATACTCGATGATTGGCCAGTTAAATCTACAGTAGAAATATTCTAACTAAAACTCCATTTAAATGAAAATTATAATTAAATTTAAATTTAATCGCAAAACCGTAAATCGTCCATAATACCAGGGCTTAAATGCATTACTTTTACAAATAGTAATATGCTATTTTTGTAATAATTTTATTTAAAACCAAAAGTTAATTTAAATATATGCTTCAAAATGCTTAATTAACCTTTAAGGTACTCATTTACATACAGTTCGCCTGCAGCTCTAGGACTGTACAAACTGAACTGGAGGTTTCAACTCAAGCCACACAACGATGCGGCCTTTAGTTTTTGAACTGACAGATTCCGAAGTGCAGAAAAACTGTGCTTTCTTCACACACACAAGCATTAAGTCAGTTTTAATTTGTCGATAGAACAATAATGTTTTTAACAAAGGGGTTAAGAAAAAAAGTTTGCGGTATTTTAATTATTACAAGAGCCAATGACAAGGGCAAAAAAACGTTTTTGGGTAAAAGATTGGTTATTGCAACGCGATTCATTATCTCATTTTTTTCTTTATCTTTGGAAAAACTACGAAGGCTAAAAGCCTAAATACTAACGTACCGTGGGTGTCTTAAGCGAGGTAAGAGGGAATTTGTTGACACGGGACTTAAATACTTAAAGATTTGGGGGAAGGAAAGACCTCCGCGGGCAGCAGGTTCCACAATCTAGAAACTCTAGGGACAAAAGAACGAACAAAGTGAGAAGTTCGGGGCCTGTCCAGTTGGACCGTACAGGGATGCATACGCGCGGAACCACGAGTTTCTCTGTTGGGAACCGTGAGTGGAGGAATACTGGACAATTCTTCAGAGCAGAAGCCATGAAAGTACCTATAAAAAGGGATAAATCCCCCACAGCCCGACGATGGGCAAGAGAGGGAAGCCTTTCTGTAAGTGAAGAATCATTAATAAGACATTATATGACATATGACATTAGCGCGAAAGTTAAGAACCACTGCCACAAATGATCTTTAAAACTATTTTAGAATGGATGATATGTGTTGTAATAAACTTTAATTGATGGTAAGGCTATTAATATCAAAGAAAAATACAAATTTGAGGAAAACAAACAAAAAGGAGAACTTTTAAAAAATTATTTCAAAATTTTGGTGAGACCCTGTAAAGTAGCAAACTCTCTTGCTGTAAGATATGCTAAGGCTGGTTAATAAAACGTGTATTTTTAAATAATACAGAGTGTACCAAGAAATTGCAATAATTTTTCAAAATTTAAAGTAAAAAAATCCCATAGCCTTATTTATAAAATTGGAGAAAGAGATTTAATGATCTATTAGTAGTATCATAAAGAGTAAAAAAAGCCATTTTACAGGGTGTATTCAAAATGTGAAAGTTATTTTTTAAATATAATATAGCCCTAAACATAAGTTTCAGGAAAACCTGTAGCAATACCTTTGTTTAAATACTATATTCAATAAAAAAATAGTTTTTATCAGGTAAACAGATGGGTGCAGGTTGCTTCCTATTCCGACCTTAAACTAAATACCTACTATTGCTAGAATCTGTCATTTTGCTAAAAACTGATGTAAAATCTTCCAACAGGTTTAAAGTTGGGAACTGCAAACTCGAACAGGCTTCTTTACTCCATACCCGTCCGTCTATCGTTGGATTTATGTGATCTGAATGCTCAGACCTGCAAGTGGCCTGTATGTGTATTGCCAAATTTTAGCTGACGATATACAAATCGACAGTTCTGGACTGCAGGCGAGCTGTATGTGAATGGGTGGTACCTTAACTATATTAAAATTGACAGTTCTAGACTGCAGGCAAACTGTATGTGAATGGGTACCTTAAGTCTTCAAAAAATTGCTAAGAAAAATCGTCAAAATTTCGAATTTTTCAGTCTTTTGGAGTTATAAAAAGATATGTGACCCATATCATTCTTTAATATAATTATATGGGTAATTTATGTTATGTAGGTAAATGGTAGATTTACGTAAAAACAAGTTTATTTTTCGAGTTAAATAAAAAATACATTGCATCGGAAAATCCGCTTAAAAAGTAGTTACCAAATCTTTAAAATTATGACAAAAAAATGTTTGTATAGAGCCCTAGCAGAACACAATAAATGTAAATCATTGCAAAAATGATGGAGCAATATGACTCGGTCTATACTTGAGATTTAAGTCAAACTGGTTTTGCTTAAGCTAACACAAAAAATAAAAATAAAAAATAAAACTTTGATGTGCTTTAACTCGAAAATCAATTACATTAAAAATATATACTATATAAAAAGTTGTAGTATTATTTTAATCCATAGACTCAATTCCTTTAGGTTTGTGAACGATGTTTAAAAACTCTTTATTATATCTTTGGATCATATACAATATTTACTTTTTTTTTTAATTGGTGCTATTGTTTCAAGATATAGGAAAAGTTTATTGCTTCTTTTGTAATATTAAGAGCAGCTAAAAATG
The DNA here is from genome assembly GCA_014170235.1 of Listronotus bonariensis. Lineage (NCBI taxonomy): Eukaryota > Metazoa > Arthropoda > Insecta > Coleoptera > Curculionidae > Listronotus > Listronotus bonariensis. The sequence continues at coordinate 105,891 of JACEGR010002843.1, forward strand.
TTATTTTTTTTAAATAATTTTAATTTTGTAGGAGGAAAAAATGTCTTCCCTATTTTAAAATTTTATTTTTTGGTAATATTTAAAAATAAAATTGTTTTAAGAATGTTTATGTGTATTTCATTTTTATTAAGCTTGTATTGCAGCTACTAATTTTTAAAACGGTTATTGGAAATGTATAACCTATAACCTTCATAAAAATATAGTGAAAAAAACTGTATCTTGACCTACTCTTAGGTAGTGTAAAATTAAAATTTTTATGGTATTGTACTAAGAGCACTGCTATTTCACAGTGACAAAATTTAACTTAGGTAAGTATCACAATTGCATAAAAATCAAAAACACCAATCCTACGTGCAAAAACTTATTGCAATGCAAAATCAATGGTGCAAATAATGGTTTGTTAAGAAACGTTTTTAATATAAATAGTTTGGTAAAGTGATCGACAAGCATACAATCGGTGTTGTGGCAACAAAAACAGTCACCAAAAATGAAGGTGTTCGTCCTTTGTTTGGGGGTGCTTTTTGTGATAGCGTTAGCAAACGCAAGATCGCTTAAAGGTGAAGATGAACAAGACTTGGGGCAAGTGTCCGACTTAGAAGTTGCTGAATCTAAACACGGTCATGCAAGTTCACATGAAGAAGGAGGCGGCAAGTCCCACCATGCCGATCATCATTCAAGTCATTTTGGCAAAGGAGACAAAGGCTACCACACTGATCATCATCACGATAAAGGACATCACGGAAAACACGGCAAGCACCACCATGCAGCCCATCATGGAGAGAAAGGTGGACACCATAAGTCCCATCATGAGGGCGGTGGTCACTACAGCGAACACCACGCCAAGGGAGGTCACCATAAAGGTGGTAAATTTGGAGAAAAGAAAGGTCACAAGAAGGGACAAAAAACCAAAGGTCACCATCTTAAGAAACATAAGGACGAATACCACAAACACCACAAATTCTACGATGCAGCACACAAAGATGGACACCACAGCAAACACGGTTCTCACCACGGACATCATGGATCTCATTCAGGGCACCACAAGAAGGGAGGATCCCACAAAAGTGGATATCATCATGATCACCATGGAAAGAAAGGTCACGGATCTAAGGGACATCATGACCACCATCACAAGGGGCACAAAGGGCATGGAGGACATGAAAGTCATCACAAACATCACAGCGACTATGGAAAGAAAGATGGTCATAAAGAAGGAAAAGAATGGGGATTTAGTCACAAACATTAGGAAATTGGTTTGTGATGTAAAGGCTGATTTTTTTGTTTTGTTATGTTTGTACTTGTTGAGTTTACGTTTTTCAGAATAAAGAAATAAACAAACAATTTTTTAATAATTTTTTAATGTAAATCTTTTAGTTTGTAAAAAGTTTGCTTTTGACATAGGTCGATTCATATAAAAATAAAATTAATGTTATTGTTTTTATTTTTATAAGAGATTTTGTCCTAAAAAAATAAGCACGTATAATAAGAGCCAAGACGATAAGTTGTTGACAAACTTGTATTTTTGTATTCTTAACGTAATTTTAAGTAAAACTTCTGTTTTAAACTTTTGAGGAGACAATACTACATAGCTCTGTTTATTACAGAGGCAGAGAAGGGTGATTAAAACAAAACTTTAAACAGAGCAGAAGCAAAAAAAAGCTCTATACAGTGAGGTCCTAATGTCCGTTACCCCCTTCTGAACCTTTCAGTATATCTATTTTCATGAAACTTGAAAATTTAAAGTACGATCAAAGTCTGCATATTTTTTAACCGACGTCAAAAATGAGGAGGTTCTCAATTTGCTGCGTATGTTTTTTTTTAATAATAATTACAGCTCTAAATGTCGAGGTGACAGCTGGAAGCTAGATGCGAAAAAAAAATTAAATGGAGGGGAGGTCTTGTGGCACATCATTTAAAGCTTTTTACGATTACTTTATAACACCTAAATATAAAGGTATTACTTTTACTTACTACCAAATGGTAAAACTTAAAAAATTACCAAAATATCTGATTAAGGGTCATTTTTTCGAACATAAATAAGTTAGAAGTAATAATGTGATATTTAAAGCTTTTTTAATAGTAATATGACGATATTATACAGGTTAGGACAAAAGATATGTATTTTTTAATAAAACACCCTGTATATTATATTACCATTAAAAATATCTTTAAAAGATCTTCAAGAAACAACACATTTGGTACATCTAAGTTTATTACTTTCGGAAATATGGCCATTCAAATAAGGCATTTGGGCAATTTATAAAATATCGCCATTTTTTAGTAGGTGAAGTAATGACTTTATATTTCAGGGTTATAAAGTACTTGTCAGGAGATTCTGAATAATGTGCCAGAAGTCCTCCTTTTCCATTAATTTTTTTCGCAAGATAGCCACCAGCTGTCATCTTGACATTTAAAGCTTTCATTGGTATGTCAAAACCTGTCAAGATCTGCAGATCTTGATCATAAATTATTTAAAGTCTTACGAAAACATACCAAACGGTTTAAAAGTTAAAAAGGGACGACGGATTTTGGGACCTCACTGTACGTAGTAACATTTACTACATTTCTATAAAATATCTACATTTTTACCTTATTGATGTATTACTTTATAAAACATTTTTTGATATAAAAAAACACACATTTTATTTCTTTTTCTGTTTAAAGCTACTAATTATATGTGTTCCATAATGGTTATGCAATAATGTGTTAAAAGTAACTATTTGTAATTACTTTTATTTTCAAAACACTTAAATATTTTACTATGTGTGCACATTTGGTTGGCATTTTATGTAGCTATGAAATATAAAAGATATAAAAGGAATTTAGCATACAATTTTGTAGTATGATCCGTTAGTTCAAATTAATCGCTAAATATTTATTTATAAACCTTCGTAATAAAAAGTTAGTTTTATTTAAACAGTAATTTAGTAGGGGGCTGGTAATAGGATTTATTAACTGGTTAAAAGCAACCAAAATCTACATCTAACCAAAATCCACATTTTAACTTTCAATAAAAAAAAAATCAGGAGAAAAATGGTACGCCACTGCATTTTTTAAAAATATAAATATATATATTTTTTAATTCCCATTTAGTTTGAAATAAATTTAATTTCTTTACTTTTTGATTTGATGTATGGTTTTTACATAAACTAATAACCAGAACTAACCAGAACTAACCAAAACATTTTTTCGGCATGGTCGAATCCCTATTTAATTAAATAAATGATAAAAGCGATACAAAATGACCATGTCAAATAATGGTTTTTATTTACTTACGCCAACACCGTACATCAAATAAAAAGAAAACGTAAGAGACGATATGTTTTAGACTAAATGGGAGTTTTAAGAAATATTTTAATTTTAGAAAAATGCGATGGAGTACATAGGTGACACTGTTAATAATTTTTTTGTTATAAGCTAAAATATATATTCTAATGCAAAGGTGGCGTTTCCTAAATTTTTAAAAAATATCTGACTTGGTTTAAAAGTTATTATAAAAATAACATTTTTCTTTTAAATTTTTAACACCCTGTCAAAAACTAAGACGTTAAGAACATAATTTTTTTTTATTTTCATGGTAGAATTACCCCTTAAAGTTTGTCCGTTGTGTTCCTAGACACCCTGTATAAAAGCAAATGTCTAGGGCCCGAGTCATCAACCGGCGAACCGCGGTTTGGATGAGAGCGGTGAAACTAGCGAATGCGAGCGGTGGCGAGAGCGAGGAGTGGTGGGAGAGTACGAACCATTCCCGACCGCCTCCGGCGGGTTTTTAAATTATTAACACGCTTTTATTAGCTTGGGTTGTAACTATCTATCTATCTATCTATCTATCTATCTATCTATCTATGTAACGGAATCTTTGAGCCTAATTTGTACCAACTTCCAGCGATTCAATTTCTTTGAAACTTTGCACACGTATCAAGGACCGATGACAATGCAATAATTTAAAAACAGTATCCCGTTATCCTGATTAGGACCGCCAGGATAAATAAATTCCTTTACAGATCCTCTGTGTCTCTTGACAAAATGGCGAAGGAATTTTTTAGTGAATAGACTGGAGCATTTATTTTTAAAAAACTAATTGATATATCGAACTAAAAAATGAAAAATAAATAATAGTTTAAAAAAACTAAAAAAACACGCTTTTATATGCAACCGAACTAAAACTTAGAAAATAATTTTTCATTACAAAGAGTTTGTCACTTCAGAATAAAAGCGTGGGGTGCCTAATATATTAAATGTTATAATTATTCTATTTGCAAATATCTATGAGGGAAAAGTTATGAAAAAATAGTAAAATGCACCCCACGCTTTTTACTCTGAAGTGATAAACTCTTTGTAATGAAAAATTATTTTCTAATTTTTAGTTCGGTTGCATATAAAAGTCTGTTTTTTAGTTTTTTAAACTATTATTTATTTCCGGATAGCGACGGTCATGATATTTGAACAAAAAGAACCCCTAATGAAAGTAGTTGGTGACCCCTGGTCTAGGGTATATTTTTTAAGTAAAAATAAAGTAATTATACTGGTTTACTCGTTTTAATTAAAATGCACTATACAGGGTGATTCAAAAATCGATCACGAAACTTAAGGGGGTGATTCTACTTGACAAAATAAGGGTAGAGCTTCATATAATTTTTTTCAAAATGTCATTCATTTTACAAGCCGTCAAAGTTTAATTTTTTTTGGTTTTTCGCAATATTGCATTTATTTTTAACCAATCCAGTTGATATTTGGCACACAAATCGAGCTTTGCAGATTCTAAAATTTTAAGACAAAAGTATTTTTTAAAATACCGCCAGAGGGCACTTTACCTAAAACTTAAAATGTATTTACATCATAACATTTTTATTTTGACAGATATCGCAAAGGTGGGGGCGCCATTTTATAGACAATCAAAAAAAAAAATAATAATAATATTAATTTTTAACACCCCGTAGGTCAAAAACTAAGACGTTTAGGAGACATGTTTATATGAAGTTTTTTCTTATTTTTTGTTGTAGAATCGCCCCGTAAAGTTTGTCGGTTGAGTTACTGGACACCCTGTATGTATGTAGGTAATTTAATTGAAATTGATGAAAATTTTGATGTCTATTGGTGCCTAAACGGTGAGGTTTATCGACTTTAATAGAGTACCTTATTTTTAAGTTTTTGATTGTCAAAATAAAAAAGTTATGATGTAAATAAATTTTAAGTTTTAGGTAAAGTGTCCTCTGGCGGTATTTAAAAAAGTACTTTTGTCTTAAAATTTTAGAATCTGCAAAGCTCGATTTGTGTACCAAATATCAACTGAATTGGTTAAAAAATAAATGCAATATGGCGAAAAAACCAAAATAAAAATTAAACTTTGACGGCTTGTAACTCAAAAACGAATGACATTTTGAAAAAAACTTATATGAAGCTCTAGGCTTATTTTGTAGAATTACCCCTTAACTTTCGTGATCGATTTTGAATCACCCTGTATAGAAAAATGCTGACTTAGCATTCCAATTTTGGTGCTATCACGCATATGTAGGATTCTATGTAAGTTTGATTCTTCAGCAATTTTTAAGTATAGTTCCTTGGCCAGCAATGAAATAAACTGGGCGGGTTTTGTAACTGTAACACTTATCGTTTTTGGCACAACGTTTAACATTTCCATGTAAAACATTGTGGTAAAATTGTCTGGCACCCGAAACATGTCAAAATTGACAGGCTGGGTTAGAGCGCCGCAGTATGAATATTCATGGTAGGCTTGTCAAAAGGAACCTCCCTTAAATGGGTTTTACAAGGGTTACTATTTTAAAGCTCATTTCATTGCTGATCCAGTTACTAGATTTTTATTTTTCCGGTTAAAGTTAAATTAAAACATAAATAATTTAAAAAAAATTCATGTCAACCTTTAAAATAATGAAAGGTAATGTTTATGCCATAGTTACTGTATAAAAAGTGTATTTTTAAATTTTTGAATACCCCGTATAAAAAAGAAACCAATAAAAAAGTCATTGGAAACGATATATCTTTAATTTAATTAGTAGAAGCGACCATATTAGACCTTTCACAATTATGAGAAATCATAAGTACGTAAAGAAAACATAGTAAAACTTTTTGAATGATACAATTTTACTTTATAATTTTCATTTTCATATATCTAAATATAGCTTTCTGACTAATACAGTATACTTGCAGGTTCAATTAGGTTAAAGTTTTAAAAACTTGTAGATAATGCAGACCAAATTATTCGGTTCATTATTAGGTATACGAAATCCATTTAAAATTAAGAACTTTTACAAATCCTTGGTTAGAGAGTCATAGGTAAAAAACTGGTGCAGTGCGAAATCGCTTGTGCAAATTAATAATGGTATCTTAAGAAATATATTTAATATAAATAGCCTATTGAGAACTTTAGAAGACAGACATTCAACGGTCTCAGTATATAGAAGACAAGTAATGCCTCAGTAAGATATTATGATTAATAACATCAATTTTTCTTTAAGGCATTACATCAGTAAATAGTGGAAATTAAGTCAGAAATCATGAGGGTACTCCTAGTTTCTTTGGGGGTGCTTTTCTTAACCGCTCTGGTAAGCTCAAAATCCCTTAAAGGTGAAGACGAGCAGGAGTTGGGACCAGTAGCTGACTTGGAAGTAGCTGCTTCAGGTCATGGACACTCAAGCCATCACGAAGAAGGTGGCGGTCACTCACATCATGAACACCATCATTCAAGTCATGGAGGTAAAGGAGACAAAGGCTACCATACTGATCATCACCACGATAAAGGACATCATGGAAAGGGTGGAAAACACCACCATGCAGCGCACCATGGCGAAAAGGGCGGACATCATCATTCTCACCACGGAGGCGGCGGTCATCACCATGAGCATCACGCTCATGGAGGTCACCATAAAGGTGGAAAATTCGGTGAAAAGAAAGGTCACAAGAAAGGACAAAAAACCCACGGACATCACATTAAGAAGCATCATGACTCACACCACAAAAACACAAATTCTACGATGATCATCACAAAGATGGGCACCACAGCAAGCACGGACATCATCACGGACATCACGGATCCAAAGCAGGTCACCACAAGAAAGGAGGTCATCACAAAAGTGGATACCATCACGATCATCATGGAAAATCTGGACATGGATCTAAAGGACATCACCATCATGACCATCATGGACACAAAGGTCATGGGGGACATGAAAGTCACCACAAACACCACAGCGACTATGGAAAGAAAGACGACCACCACGAGGGCAAACATTGGGGATTCAGTCATAAGCATTAAATCATTAATTGGTGATATAAAGGCTGTTATTATTTGTTTTGTTATTTTTGTTGTTGTTAAATTTGATTGTTGTAAAATAAATTATTAAAAAGTATATTTGTTAAGACTTTTAACGTAAAAATCATATTAAACCTGGCAAATGTCTTTCAGTTTCAAGTTTTACTCCAGTAATTTCAAAGCAATAAAAATAATTCCCATGATTTCTTCCCTTGCAGATTTGTCTTTACGAATAGAACTAGAAAGTATCTTTTCTGTAAAGAAAAAGTGATGAACAAGCAAAAAATAAACTTCTTTGTTGTATGACCAGTAAATTTCTAAAAATATTGTCCGACAAATTTTATTGTATAGTTTACAAACTAAAATTATAGAAGATAATGTATTAAAAATTGTCTTTTGTGTATTTTTTGACCATTTTCAATAAACAGGAAGTTTAATAAGTATTAAGATACAATACATATAGGGTATGTGTTTTTTTTTAATGTTGTAAAGTAATTATTGGTATTGCTTTGGTAAAATAGTATGGTCATGAGCAAACAGACAAAAAAAAAACAAAAACCCCACGTTTGGAACTTTAAAAGTTACTTTTTACATCAGTAAGTTACCAAAAATCAAAAGTAATATTAAAAGTGATTTTAAAATAGCTTAATATACATACAGTGTGTCCCTGCTTAGGTGTTACAAGCGAACAAATGGACCAAAAATTTTGGAATTTTAAAATGTGCTTTTGAGAAAACTGGTCGCGTGGTCCAAAACTAATAAATACAAAATTTTACCCCGATTGTTAATATACAAGGCGAGTTATAACTAAAAATATGAAAAATCACCAAGAGTAAAGTACCTTTATTTTTAAGTATAGGACAACATTTTTAAGTAAATATTGTATAGAATTAAATTTTATGTTAAAATTTAAAGTTACAGAATTAAAGTAAAAAAATATTTTTGGCAATTTTTACATGATGCATTACCAGTTTTTAAAATATGGGGCAATTTTTATTGTAGCTTTAAGCATTTTAAACCAAGCAAAAATTTTTATAAAGAATACCTTTTTTTTTGAAAAATTAAAAATATTTTTTTTTGATATACTTAAGTCCATCCGTGGACACACTGTATAGTAAATTATTGACAAAAGAAAACTATAAGTTTTGGGATTTTATTATAATAATGTAATATTTTTTTTTGCAAGTTTTTAGTTTTTGCTGTTTAAAACTATGCCTTTTTGCCTTGTAAGGAAAAAAGGTATTTTGTTGTAAGGGGCTAATAACGCCCAGTGGAGTAGGTCCTATAACCTATAAAAGTCAATAAAAGAAAAGTTGTTTGCTGCTCGTAATCTGATTTTATTATCCGTTGAGTTTGTAATAAAATAATAATAATAATAGTAGTATAGCTACAGAACATACTAAGACCAGTGGCTTAAGGAAGTGTAGACCAAAAAAGTATTTCCGACTTGAAACTATTAGATAAAAAATAAAAAAATAAGCCCAGAAGAAAGGCAGCTAACTATAACCAATAAACCAAAGATTTGTTAGAATAATAAATATTAAAAGTTTCTTTAATTATTTTTCCAAAAAATTAAAAAAAAATTTGCTTTATTTTACTATGGCAGTTTAGTAAGGCCTTTAAAAAAGGTTTTATTAATTTTTATATTTGGTTTCATATTTATTTTTGTAATATTGTTTATATTTTATTTTTACAATAAATAATCAATCTTTAATCTGAACAAAATTTTGCTTAACCATCTTAAATCAGTCGAGTTTTTTTTACATTTAACATTAGGTGGGTCTTATAGGCAACAGGTACCTTAGGTTTCTTGGCCCAGATTACAACTGCCAAGTATGAAGTTTTTGCTATTATTTCCGTTAATAAGACAGCTTGTCAAAATCTTACTAGGGAGCCTAAATTTTAGGGGTGAATCACAATCTCGTCAAAAAGAATAATTTTTAAAATCTCTTATATCTTTTTAGTTTAAAGTAGCTTGCTCTTACAGGTAATTTTATATTAAAAAAATTTAAATTCAAATTTTGACAAAGTCTCATATTAACGGCCATAACAGAGAGTTTTTAAACCTAAAGTTGTTTTTAGGGTCAAGAGATCTTTAAAATAATATATCACTTGACTGCTCTTCTCACTTTAGATTTTGGGGTCTTATCCCTACTAGAGCATTGCAGTTCAGGGGTGAAAGTGAAAAAAATGACGTACTTGAGCGTTTTTCTTTAAATGACCTAAAGTAACCAAAATTAGCTCTGTTTCGTTTTAAAATGGCCACCCTGTATTTTAGAATGAACTTGATAGATAAAATTTTTTAAATTACTCTGTCTGTAGAACAATATTTCCGAAACTATTAAAGTTAGATAAACGTAATGTATTATAACCAATTTTTACATAAAACCTTTTTTTTCTCTACCCGAAAAAAATATGTTGCATTTAAAAATATTAATATTCTTGTTAAAAATTAAAATGTAATGATAGATTTTAGGTGTTTTTGTTATTTATGTAAAATACTTTTTTATACCAAATAAATTAAAAATGTTTATTCCAGGAACAAAAATTAGCTCGGATTTATATGTTTTCAGAAAAGAAGTAGCTTAAAAGCTAGAAATGGCAAAACGAAAAGCTAAATTTTAAATAAGCTGGATTAAATGTAATATAATTACTTATATATGTATAATGTTAAATTTGTTCTACGTACCAGCTTAAACGCTTAACTTATTTTTTTTATTCCATTATAAATGTGTCTTTTGTAACAATCTTTGGCTATAAAAAAATTTGGAAAAGCAAAAACTAGTATGTTTTTATTTTTATTTTAAAACATAAAAGAGCGCCACCTGTGGTATATTGCAGGCATTTAAAAGGAAATTATTATTTTGAGCCAGTTTGTTAAGCGTATTTAACTTTTGAAAAACATATTAATTTTTGAGCATATTTTACCTAAAAAGATAAATAGGGTAAAATTTTATTTGAGTTCCTGTTCTCAAGATTTTTAAATTTAAAAAATCATATGGTTAGGTCTAAACTCTACAGGGTGACGAGAATATTTGAACTTTTAAATGGAAATACCCCTATTTAAATTTATATTTAATTTTTATATTAAAATCCATTTTTCTTGACACAGCACAAAAAAATGCTATTTTTAAAATGACGACTACACACCATTTACTTACTACATCCAAATCACATCAAAAACAAATAATTTGTGGCCGCTTATATATGTTGTGATATGTTATTAGAAAAGGGTTTTAATAAAGAATTGAAAAATAAAATAAAATAGGGGTGTTTGCATATAAAATGTTTGAAAAATGTAGAATTTTTCTCTTTTAATAATATCACTGCCTGTCAAAGTAAACTAGGTCATTTTTTAATTTTTATATCTTAGTGAGCAAAAAAAAATCAAGGGAAATAATGACGGTTCTTTAAAAATGGAATTGGCTATTAATTTAGGAAAACACACCTTGTAAAAATAATATTAAAAATGGAATTCTATAGAAAATGCAAATATAAAAAGAAAAAACACTTTCTTTCAGTTAATCCAAAACTGAGGTATTATGGTTGTTAATAAAAAAATAAATGCTTTTAATTAACTGTAAAATGAACTGTTTTTTCAATTTAAAAAAAAATAAACCAGAGGACGGGAGGCATATCAACATCCTGTGTGAGCCATTGCTTATATTTTGCGACTTTGAGGCATGTGTCTATAGCAACTTTAATAAATTCATAAATAAAACTCAATAACATAGAACTGACCCGAACATGGCAGAACTAACAAAAACTAATCAATAGTTATTAATCGAAAAAGTTAACTTCACAATAAATAAAACTACACTACTTAATATTTATGTATTTTAAATTTATAATACTAAAAATAATATCATTCTGCGTAAATCCAGACTAATTTTTCAGGCTTTAAACATAAAAGTAAATCTTTTAACCGCGTTATTCAAATGCAAGCCATACTATTTCGAACTAAAAATTTAAATACATCAAAGCAAATTTTTAATTCTCTATTAAACCCAAAGATCGCGACTTCAAACCGCTTTCTTAAACTCCTTAATTTTATTTACAAGAGAGTCTTGTAAAGTTAGACGAAACTTGGCCGCGAAAGAGCGAAAAATTGTCCAGTGGACAGTGGCGCCGCAACATTTTTATTATGTACCATTTTGGCATATAAACGAGGATTTATTTAGTAAAATAAATTATAATTATAATTTGGCCATACATTGTTATATATACTTTACAAAGTAAGTTTTTTTATATATATATCAGGTCATACCCAAAAGATATAACCTCGGACGTATATACAGGATGTCCGGAAGTTTCGCGTCAGGATTTCTGGTGAGCGATTGTGCACGAAAAATTAATGCAATATACTTCCATTCAATTTTCTCAAAAACTCAAGTCAATGCCAAAGTGCCTTAACTGTCCTTCACTTTGGAAAAATGGTTAGGAACTTTTTATATTTTAATCGATTTTTAAATTTAGATATAAAATTAATAAAGAGCATAAAAATATCTTTTAAAAAGGTTCCTTTTTAGCATCAACTTAAAATAAACTGTTTCCGAGAAAAACAACTTTAAACATTTACGTACGTTTAAATTAAAATTCTAATTTTTAAAATTACCAAAGCAAGCCTTGAAAACAATAGTTGTTTATGAGTTATTTGTTAAATTTGGCGAAAATCAGTGCACTAGAAAAAAGTTATTTAAAAATAATAACAAAAAAAAATTTTTTCTTTAACATCCTGTATCTTCGTTAATTTTGAGTTTTGAAAAAATTTAATAGAAGTTTATTGCATTAATTTTTCGTGCAGAATCGCCCACATAAATCCTGACAAGTAATTTCTGGACACCCTACATAGCTCCTTGCTTTCGAAAAAATACATTTTACTGTTTTATCTACTACAATATGTTTTTTTCTTCTTCCCGTATGCTAAAGGGAAGAGTCCGCATACTTCTCATAACCCTACCTATTATAAACATAACAAGCAGAGGATTTTTTTATACACATTTTCCTTCTTTCTCATGCTAAGGAGGAGGTTCAAACCCCAGAAGTTACCCTTATAT
>JACEGR010002844.1:0-118198 GCA_014170235.1 Listronotus bonariensis
TGTTAAGTCCCATTTGTATCGAGTAATTAGTGACCAAAAATTAACATATGAAGAACTAAACACTTTACTTTCGCAAATCGAAGCTCTATTAAATTCTCGACCATTATGTGCTCAAAGTTCCGATCCAAACGATTTCTCGCCACTTACCCACGGGCACTTCCTTACAATGGAACCCCTTGCTTCTTGCCCCGATTCCGATTTTTCATCTCCAAAACTAAATACACTTTCTCGTTGGCAATAAATTCAGCGAATGAATTCAGATTTTGGAAACGTTGGAAGCTCGAGTACATAAACACACTGCAACAACGTTTAAAATGGTTACAACCCTCAACGAAAGTAAAACTAAATACATTGGTTCTTATTAAAAATGAAAATAAACCGCCGTTATATTGGTCTCTAGGCCGTATAGTAGAATTACACCCTGGTCCAGACGGGCATGTACGAGTGGTTACAATAAAGACACAACAAGGGTTATTAAAACGTCCCATTGTTAAATTGTGTCCTGGACGAGAATTTGCATATTGTTGGGAGGGTGGCTTAGTTAAATGATGCTTGAGATATTTGGCCTAAGTTGCTAAGATAGTTGCCATCCAGTCCCGTGCTTTTGTTGATGTCCAAAATATTTAGTTTCTGAGCAACCCAATAGGAAGTAAAATGGTGATTTAATAGGACACAACAAGGGTTATTAAAACGTCCCATTGTTAAATTGTGTCCTTTACTGGTAAATTGAACAAGAACCAATGCTTTGTGACGTCTTTTTTGTGATACGGGTAATTGAACATTTGGGGTCTCAAAAACACAAAAAATAATATTTTTAATCATCGACTTTAATTTAATTTTTTGTAAATATAACCAAAATTTTTATATCATTTTCATATCTTTTACGTTTGTTTTTTTTGTCCTTCATTCATACTGTATGTTAGTTAGGTTCGTATATTAATATATGTACTACCAACGATTCATTTCACATAGATTTTTGGTATTACGTAGTGCATAACTAAATTAATTTATTTTATTCTTATTAAACCTTCACCATATCGTCAAGAAAATTGCAAATATTGTGGGTTGCCTGCCAATTGGCTTTTATCTTGACAAGTATACCGACGAACTCCGATTACCTACGAAGTTGGCCGGGGGCATGTGAGAATTAGCGTAGCCTGTTATCCGCGTACAACACAAATTTACAGTTTTTTTAATAAAGACAATGCATCGTTTATATACAAAAGAAACAGCACTGGACCCAGATAACAGCCCTGAGGTACACCAGATCGTTGTATGTACCTTCTTATACAACGACCAGATGTAACACTTATTTCCCGGGATTTCTCTGTTCCAAACTTGACGCATTGCTTTTGGTCCCTTAAGTAAGACTTAATTCACCCAATGTAGTTGTTTGTTACTTCAAAACGCTTAAGTTTGTCAATAAGTAATGAGTGAGACACCCTGTATACACAGCATCCACCTGAAAGCCATTCTCGACGTTTTGAGACAGGTAATTGTGAAAGTTGCCAAGATTTGTGATTGTCGATCTATCCTTAAACAAGGCATGCTTCAAGGATATGGTGTTTTAGTTTTTCAAAAATATTATCCGTGATAATGCTCTCAAAAACCTTTGACATCACAGGGAGTAATGAAACACCCCTTTAGTTAACAATTTCGTCCCCTAAACCCGACTTAAAGATAGGAACAATGGACGAGAATTTGCATATTGTTGGGAGGGTGGCTTAGTTAAATGATGCTCGAGATATTTGGCTTAAGTTGCTAAGATAGTTGCCATCCAGTCCCGTGCTTTTGTTGATGTCCAAAATATTTAGTTTCTGAGCAACCCAATAGGAAGTAAAATGGTGATTTAAAAGTTCCACAGACTCCATCTCAGAAAATTTCCACACGTTGTTATTGGGATATACTCTGTAGCATGACTCAAAGTGAGTAGCGAACGCATTAGCTACGTATATTGGTCGTTCAATTATTTTTTTAACCACATTCTTTGACAAATCTTGATACTTTTTAAGTGAGGACACAAAATACCAAAAATATTTGATGTTATGGGGAATTATCTGTTCAGTATTTCAAACATACGTGATATAAATATAGCTTTTATCAAATGCTTTGATGATTCTAAACTCTGAATTTTTTTATAATCCTCCAATAATCCAAAGCGCTTGTACCTCTGGTAGGCCTTATTTGTTCTTTTAATAGCCTTGATTGTATCAGCGGTGTACCATTTGGGCAACCTGCCACTTCTTCTATGCAGTTTTGAAACGCATTCTTCAATAGTATCATAAAGATTTACGTAAAGTAAAGCAACCCCATCGTCAACCTACTACATTTTTTGAGCCCCTCCAATCCACTTTTGATAAGTAATCATTTAGGTCTGCAAAATTGGCCTTCTCAAAATATTATACTGTATAAGCAATAGCTACAGGTATATCGGCCAGTAAAGCAACAATAAAGGATGCAGAATAAATCATCCAATACGAAATGTTTACATGTCGGTATTCACGTTAGACTTTCTCTTTTCCTCACATTGCCTGTTTAGGGATGTAATTAAGCGAGAAAATGTGATATATTGGACTGTATTTTGGTTCCCAATGGGGAACTGCATCCAAAAACGGCGAAAACGAAAAGTTGATAGAAAGGTACTAAAATTCGTATCCCACAAATCGCACTTACCAATGTTGTTCTAGCTTCTGGTGGGGGCCCCCTTGCTGCGTGATGCTTGATTTAAAGGACACTTTTTGGCACTTAATTATTGTCTATAATACTACGAAAAATGTTAGTTTTTAACGAGAACTTCAAAAATGGTCTGTACCGGTATACGCCTTGTATGCTAAGCGTCCTTGATCAGGGTCAACGCTGTCAAAAAATGTGCTTTTTGTGGGCGTACCAACCGAAAAATACTAAATAAAACTACATTTATTAATGAAAAATAATAGCGCGAAAACTCTTGCACGAACATTGCCTATGTGATATAATATTTAGCTGATCCGGTATAGTAGTCTTAGTCGTATGTGTGAAAAGCAAACGTAATTTCAAGTGGGGAGTGATGTTGTACTCGATTAGATAATTCCATATGGGCTTTCTGTACTAAAATGTTGTCAAGATCGTCGTGAAAAACCAAGTACAAGAAGTTCCCGATTTCGCTTGCGATATGATTACTTGAGCAAATTCGTTAAGAAACATTCCCGTTATAAAATTCTCAGCAGCTGCTTCAGAAATATCAAACGGAATCAAAATTTCTTCGTCATTTATCCATTTCAAAGATGGGGATATAAAGTCTCTACTTATAAGAATCTTTGAACTTTTATATTTTTTCTTAATTTTTTAAGATGCCTGATAAAGTCCGCAAATGAGTCTAATTAAATCCAATCAAATTTAAATAATCTATTTGATTTATAAGCACCTAAAATTACTAATACATAAACAGAATGGGCCCGCGGACAAGTCATTGGAGAGATGTTTTCCGACTTTGAGATGAAATTGTTACTAAATTAAATAGTATAATAAAGAAACAAATTTGAGTGTTCACTTATACAGACTGTCCACGGATGGGGTTAACAAGAGGACAAATGGACCAAAAATTTCATTTTTCGAAAAAACTCATTCTTCATAAAAATTTTTGCTTGTAAAAAAATTACTTTTTGCGAAGAGAAAAATGTTGATTTTGTATACAGGGTTCGCAATAACCTTAAAAAACATGATTTTTCTCCAAGAGTAAACTAGCTTTATTTTTCATTTTTAAGCAAAATATTATTTAGAAAATTTATTTGGAATAGCATTTTGAATGACTATTAATGTTACAGAGGTATAAAAAGTTTCATGAAACCGACTCTGCAGTTATCAAAAGTTTATTAGGTAGGTATTTTAGATTTTTAGAATAAAATGACCTAAAAAACTATTATAATTTGCTTTTCAAACCTCTGCTTTGTCCAAATTTCTACTCAAAACAATTTTTAGCTGTAAATGAATGTGATCAAGGCGTTTTCGCCATATTATGAAGTTCAATAAAATGTTGTATTATTGTTTTTATCGATTACAAACATTATTCTTAATAAATTTTCCTAATGACATTTTGCTTAAAAATGAAAAACAAAGATAGTTTACTTTTGGAGAAAAATCATGTTTTTTAAGTTTTTGCGAACCCTGTATACGAAATCAACATTTTGTTTTTGGGAATCGTATTTTTTTACAAGCAAAAATTTTTATAAAAATTACTTTAAAAAAATAAAATTTTTGGTCCATTTGTCCTCTTGTTAACCCAATTCGTGGACAGTCTGTATAATTCTGAATTTTAAGGGAAAACCACATTATTTTTAATAATTTTTGTTTAGGACCCATATAACATTAGAACATTCTGGAACGGGTATTGTATCTTTTAGTATCTTTTAGTTTAGTAAATCTCAAGTTTACAGATTTAATGATAAAAATGCAGGTTTAACATTTTTGTGTTTTTTTTTGGTTAATTACTTACTAATTTTTTTCAGATAAAGCACGAACATACAGAAACCGATAATACACATTAAAAAAGTGTAGTTTTTATTTAATTTTTTGACACAGAAACGCACATGAGTTAGTTGTAAGACAAATAAAAAATATGATGTCCAGATGCTTGAAATAGGCTTCAAGTTTTAATAGTGACATTTTGTTACAGAAAAAAGGAGAGGCACAGTCCTTACATCAGTTAGTCATAGGAGCTTCGAATAATGTTTTGGATTACTCGGAGAGTCTTTCTAACCTTAAAACAGCTTTACTAGACCATCTTTCTGAATATAAGGTGGAATTAGAATCTAGGTAATTTATGATTTATTGTCCTACTTTATTATGAAATTGTAAATATACTCTACTTTTAGTGCTGAAAATATAGCCGCCCAGGCGTCCGAACACATTCATAGTAATGAAACTATACTTACAGTTGGAAAATCAAAAACAGTTGAGATGTTTTTAAAATCAGCTTCAAAAAAAAGGACTTTCAATGTTGTTGTAGTTGAAGCAGCACCTTTATATTTGGTGAGTTGATAATAGACCAGTGTTTTAATTCTTAATACTTTCTAATTAAGAATGTGGTTCACCAATTACCATGTGACATTATTAAAAAATCTAATTTTAATGTCTTGAATGAGAATTTTATTCCGTTGTTTATTAATTAAAAGTAATCAGTCTTTTTTACGCTTGTGTTATTGGTAGTATTTTTAAAGTTAATGTTTTTTTGTAACCATATTTCGTTATTAAATTTGCTATAGTGTATTAGAAATAAAAAAGTTAATTAATATCCTGCATACCTGGAAAACTTGGATTTCTCAGGAAATTTGGGACTCTCAAATGTGTCATGGATATGCCAATATCTTAAGATTCTACAAAACGTCAGGGAAAAAAGTGCCTATTCTAAAGTATTTTTTCTTTTTAACAACTCAATTTTTTATGCACTGATTAGAAATTTAAAGCTTTTTAATTTAACGTTTTATATTTTAATTTTGAGGGCATTTATCTCTGCTTTATAAATTTATTTGACAAAAATATAAGTATAGAAGAAGTGTTATTTGGTATCGGGTGATTACGCATAATGTCCACCCACTTTAAATTTTTTATTTTTTTGAACTTTTTTTAAATATGGGGATGTAGAATTTTTTTAATAGTTTTTGCAAGGCTGTGAACTTGTTCTCTAAATTTATTATTATACAGGGGAGATCAAAAAGTATACATTTTTTTAATGGGACACCCCATATGTCTAAAATTAAACGATTTTAAAATATCTGTATTTGGAATAATAAAAAACGAATTAAAACCGTATTAATTTTACAAATCGATCAGAAAACAAATAATTAATTTGCCTTTAAAGATTCCATTCAAGAATTTAAAGCTTACTTGACCAAGCTTATTGTAAGATGTATAAATAATAGGGTTTTTTTCTGACAGTGACAGAAATAGTAAGTTGTTTAGACAATATAGAAAGTTTTAGTAAGTCAAAAATGCTTTATTCCGAAAGGAAGAAACAAATAATTTTAACTTTATATATTAAAAATAATTATAATGCAGCAGCCACCCAAAGAAACTTACGAAGAGAAAATCGGAGAGTTCCCTTGCCAAAAAATAATAAAAAGAATTCACGAAAAATTTCAACAAACCGCCAATTTGCAAAGGAAAAAAGGTATGTGAGACGTGAGGAAAACGCACACTTAGATATTTTTCTCTGTATAGAAGAAGCTCCAAATATATGTACAGGGTGAGTCAGAAGTCTGACAAAGCTCATTTACTCGTTATCCATAAAACTTTTGTAATTTTTTTTTCGTAGGTATATGGTCAGGCCTAAACTTCACATTTTAAAAATATTTTGATGTATACAGGGTTGCTCATAAAAGCGTGCGATATAAAGTTATTTTTTTTTAAATGGATCATCCTATATTTTATATTTTTGTTAGATTCCTCTTTACATTCTAACACTTTTTGTTATATGCAATATAGGGTAAAATCTTCAAGTTTAGAAAATAACGAAGTTTCAGGACATTGTTTATAAGGCTACTATTTTCCTATTTTTGAATATTATTAAAGTTGCAGGCAATTAGCTAATACCTTATATTTGTACACCCTATTTATAAAATAGGTTTTGGTTATACGATGTGTCCGGCAAATAGTGGTAAATTTTGAAACTTTAAAATCCCTAAAACTTTCTTATTTCAAATGGAACACCCTATATTTTGTTCGACCATTGCTTCAGGCTTTTTAATATCCACAAATCTTCTTAAGGTTTCCCTAAACCTAAGTTAAGTAGTTTTTGTAATATTTTTAGTTTTTTATTTTTTACATGAAAATATTAATTTTTATCAAAAAATGTAGTTGGCCGAGAAATTTACAAAGAAAACAATAAAATAAATTATGTCATATCACTGTCTAAGTTTTAACGTAAGGTGTGAGTTTTTAAAATGAATTTGTTAAGACAAGAATTAATTGATATGATTTATATTGAAGGTGAAGCCGAATTTTTTTTTATTAGTATGCAGATTGTATAACATGCGATATCCCAATCGAAGACAACCCAGCAAAGGAGCTTTGAAAAAACTAAAAAAACGATTTGAATCTACAGGTAATGTTGATTATTCATTGAAACCCAAGATAAACAAATACGTGACGACCGAAGAAAAAGAATTAGAAATTTTGGTACATGTTCAGGAAAATCCATTCTCCACCAGCCGAGATTTGGCCACTATTTCAGGAATTTCACAATCTACGGTAAATAGAACAACAAGAAAGTACAAATATCATCCGTATCAAATTTTACTTTACCAAGAACTAGGTGGGGAGGATTTTATAAAAAGAGTAGATTTTTGTAATACAATTCTCAGAAAAATAGCTGATAATCCCGATTTTTTATCACTTATTTTATTTAGTGATGAAGCATCATTTAAAAGTAATGGGATAGTTAATAGACACAATATGCACTATTATGCATTAGAAAATCCTCATTGGGTTTGAGAGGTGGACAACC
Source organism: Listronotus bonariensis (assembly GCA_014170235.1). Taxonomy (NCBI): domain Eukaryota; kingdom Metazoa; phylum Arthropoda; class Insecta; order Coleoptera; family Curculionidae; genus Listronotus; species Listronotus bonariensis. The sequence continues at coordinate 7,481 of JACEGR010002844.1, forward strand.
AGAATCTATGGTCGCTTAACGTTTGGTGTGGAGTTCTCGGCGATTATCTTATAGGACCATATTTTTTTAATGATCATTTATCTGGTGAAATTTACTTACCATTTTTACAAAACGAATTGTCAGTTTTGTTGGTAATAAAAGCAAGATGGTGCTCCGCCACATTTCCATAGAATTGTTCGGGAATTTTTAAATGAACAATTTTCCGAAAAATTGATTGGGCGAAGAGGTGCTATTTAATGGCCACCAAGATTTTGTGATTTTACACCATTAGACTTTTACTTGTGGGGGTTTTTGAAAGAAAAGGTGTTTGCAGAACGTCCTACTACAAAGGAAAATATAAAAGAAGGGATAACGACGGCGTGCAGATTAATTTTTCCGCATACGCTTTTTGAGGTACGAAGATCAATAGTGGAACGTTTTCATAAATGTATTCAAGAAAATGGTAGTATTTTTGAACTTTTGATTTAATAATTGTACATTTTTTTCCATTTTAATTCATATAAATAAATAGTAGGCTAAATTATGTCTTTTTTTTGTTGATATATTCCGATATATTATGTGTTCAGAAAAACTGTATTAAGATAGTTTGATAGTAGACATTTATTAAAAAAAGTCACTTTGGTTTCCAAGATTACTTCAATTTTAAATAAATATCTACTGGAGTCTAGGGAAACCTTAAGAAAATTTGTAGGTATTAAAAAGCCTGAAGCAATGGTCGAACAAAATATAAGGTGTTCCATTTGAAATAAGAAAGTTTTAGAAATTACAGTTTCAAAATTTACTAGCTAATTGCTTGCACAAGCAACTTTAATAATATTCGAAAATAGGAAAATGGTAGCCTTATAAACAATGTCCTGAATTTGCTATTTTTCCAATAGAAACTTTGATATTTCCCAAATTTTAAGATTTAACCCTATAGCCTATAACAAAAAGTGTTGAAATGTAAAGAGGAATCTAACAAAAATATAAAATACAGGGTGGTTCGTTTAAAAAAACATAACTTTATATCGGCACGCTTTTGTGAGCAACCCTGTATACATCAAAATATTTTTAAAATGTGAAGTTTAGACGTGGCTATATACCTACGAAAAAAAAACACAAAAGTTTTATGGATAACGAGTAAATGAGCTTTGTCAGACTTCTGACTCACCCTGTATATCTATTAGGCAAACTTCAAAAAAGTTACAAGAAATCGAAGAATCTGACTGTAATACTTTCTATGGAAAATTGTAAAAAGCACTAAACAATGCAGGTTACAAGTCGTTTAAGATTACACCTACACCCAAATTAAACTAAGATCAAAAAGAAAGCAGAGTAGAACTTAGCCGAATTATACTTGAACGATCAAAATCCCAACTTTTTAAGGACCCTATTTTTTCATGAAACTTTGAATGGGCATTTATATTTGGAATTTTTGCAGAACCAACTGGAAGAATATTTGGAAGAATTACATTTGGAAAATTGGAGAAATCTAATATTCCAACAACACGCAGCCCCGTCCCACATTATAGGAAAAGTCAGAAAATATTTAAGTTAACGATTTGAAAAATGGATTGGTAGCCGAAATGCACCAATAAAATGGCCTGCAAACATCCGGATCTGACTCCTATGGACATAATATGTTTGTGGGGATATTTGAAAGATCTCATTTACAAAAACGAAATTAAAGACGCCGATTCTCTCAAAAGATATATTAAACGTGAAATTGATAATTTTAATAAAAACCATCCGGAATTTATTGAAAACGCGGTAAACAAATTCAGCGCATTGAAGATTTAAAAGTAGTTTCAGTTATTTTTTAATTTTGTTAATTTTATAAATAAATGCATTTTTCGTTTTCAAATAATTTTTTTATTTTTCCAAATATAGATATTTCAAAGTCGTTTTGATTTTAGACATATGGTATTTAATCGGAAAAATGTTTAGAATTAAACAGATAATCTTATATATAAAATTCTCGTGTCACAATGTTCGTTCCCGTACTCCTCCGAAACGGCTTGACCGATTCTCATGAAATTTTGTGAGCATATTGAGTAGGTCTGAGAATCGGCCAACATTTATTTTTCATACCCCTTAGTGATAAGGGTTGTCCACCCTTAACATTTTTTTTTAATTTTTAGGCTAGAAATTACTTAAAAATTATTTATATGGCAAAACAACGTTTGCCGGGTCAGCTAGTGTAAATATAATAATATTATAAAGAACCTTTTGGCAGCCCTACAAAAACTATTAAAAAAACCTACATCCATATATTTTCAAAAAGTTTGTAGTGCAAAAAATAAAAAAATTAAAGTTGGTGCATGATTACCCGGTACAAACGGTCTACTTAAATCTCAAGTCCGGATCGAAAATTTTAAGCTATGGCATTTTAAACCAGATGGTACCTAAAACAGTAATTTTACGTAATAGGAATATATACAGGGTGATTTACGGTCGATGGTAGGTTAGACGTTTATGGAAAACGGAACATAGAATTTTTCTGAAAATTTAGCATCTTACATTTTCTTATGTTCTATCGATCTAAAATATTTTCAGCATTGCGACGTTGCCGCTTTTATCAAAATGTCCTAAAAACTTTATTTTTTAAATGGAACACCCCTTATATTAACAAGTTTTTATATTCGCCCTTTTATTATAATACTTTTTGTTACTATTGCCCTATACCTATCTCTATCGGTTTTCGAGATAAAAAATAATTTGTGTTAAATATGGTCCAAAACATGGCCCTAATTAAACTTAAGTAAATTAGTGCTCTCAATACATGAAAAGTTGATGTTTTTGTGGTAGTTTAGACAGACACGATGTATTTAATTTACACCGAGAAATCGACTCCATATCATACAGGGCGTGCTAAAATACTATTATTTCCGTTATTCTTAAAAGGGGTCAAAAGATCATTTTTTCAAATAAAACCCCTCTATAATACTCAAAAAAATTAAAGATGAAGAAGAACGCTTTAAGATGAAATCATCAAGTTTTCTTAATAAGCCGCTTTTTTGTGAAAAATTACTTTTTAAAAAATTTAATTTTAAGTAACCATGGAAATATCTGATTTTCTGATCTCTCTTATTTTAAATGGAACACCCTGTATTTTTTTACGTCACATGATGACAAATAAAATACTCTTTCAAATGGTGTATAGGTGCCTATTCCTATCTTTTGTGCTTTTTAGTAAAATCTGTTTTTACAAATTTTTAGTCCAAATGTTTATTTAAATTAAAGTTGGCTGTGACAAAGCAGCCATTAATATTTTTCTTAAGAAAATAACAACGACCATTTATTGATTACTAGTGTTTTAGTCAGTTTAATAGAAATTTCAATGATTTTAAATAAAAACCCTTCTTTTACAACAACAAGATGATATAATACTGGTAGGATGTGAAAAAATTGTTTACTTTAGTCGAGAGTTAATCCTGAAAAATATTCCAGGAGAAACCATCTGATAACCCTAATAGTTGCTTTAAAAAATTTGACACAGTGATTATGGATAATGGAAAAAACGAGTAATAGGTCACAGAATGTCGTCATAACTGACCAGAGGCGTTATTAGAATTGTTTAAAAACACAAGTTTTATCATTACCACATTCAGCTGAAATAAGTGTAATTGGAAGTAGCATTATAAGCAACTAATGATTTTTTTTCTGTGAATTTTAAAAATAGTGGCAGATAATACAAAATCTTTTAATTTTGTGCTTTTTTCCAACAAATTTACATTTTGCAATAACGGCTTAGTAAATAGGCATAGCTATATCACAGCCTACTTACATTTAAATAGACATTTGGAATAAAAATATGTTAAAACGGAATTTACTTAAAAAGTATACCTATACATAATTTAAAAGAGCATTTGGTTTGTCATCATGTGGTGTAAAAAAATACAAGGTGTTCCATTTAAAATAAGAGAGATATTGCAATTTGACTTTCAAAAAATTGAAATTATTTTTTGATTACCCTGTATAATCTATGATCTCGATATGACCTACGTATGATAAGGTAGACTTTTTCTAATCTTGTAACAAATTTTAAAGTTTAAGGAGTTTATATTGTTAAAATAAAATTAATTTAATTGCACCCCTGCATTTTGAAAAAAATCAGATATCACAAAAACGAATAAAATTAGACACTTGGGACTATAAACAAACTTAAATTATTTTTTATGGAGAATCTAAAACCGTCATAAAATATAGGGTGTTCCATTTAAAAATATATAACTTTGATACGTCACAGTTTTTTGAGACATCCTGTATAGAGTAAAATAATTTTATACTGTTGGCTTATCCGACCTGTATATGTTTAGTATTTACTTTTTTAAAAACCCCATGGTTATCCAGCTACAGACCATGTCGAATATGGTGGGCCACCCTGTATATATATATATATATATTTATAAATATATATATAATTTAATAAAAGTTTTAAATTCTTGGGCATAGAGGCTCCTAAATGACAAATAAAGAAAAGAAAACAAATACATAACCTGGTAGAAACGGCTACTAGTTCCGACAGGGATTATGTTTATGCGACTAGAAACATAGCCAAGTTGTCAGCAATGTACAGCGGTTGTGATGATTCCCAACAAGGATGAAACACGTGTCACCGTCTTCATTGCGACCCGGGGTTATCCATTTATTTGGAGACTTCGTAATTTTAAAGTAACCAGCCAAGTAGTCGTTTCTACCAGGTTATGTATTTGTTTTCTTTTCTTTATTTGTCATTTAGGAGCCTCTATGCCCAAGAATTTAAAACTTTTATTAAATTGTTTATTCTAAGGCTCAAGAACATTACTTTCTTATATATATATATATATATATATATATATATATATATATATATATATATATATATATATATATATATATATATATATATATATATATATATATATGTAGTACTTAAGGAAGAACCACTAAGTTTTATATATTTATTTTTATCTCTCTTATCTTATTTTAGGGCCATTCTTTAGCAGCAGGTTTAGCAAAAAGTAATATACAAACAACAGTAATTCCTGATTCTGCAGTTTTTGCTATGATGTCTAGAGTAAATAAAGTAATAATCGGAACTCATACTGTGTTAGCAAATGGGGATTAAGGGCTGCAAGTGGAATTCATGTAGTTGCACTTGCAGCAAATCATTATTCCATTCCAGTAAGTTAGAAATGCAGTTAGAATGGTCGCTTTCTAAATGAAGAGGTGAAAAGTAAAGGGCTAAGTGATTATTTTTCTTAAAATGGGTAAATAAAAATTTGGAGAGTTAAACCTAAAAGTTATTTGGCAGCAAATACTTACTACTTTTTTGATATAGAAAACACTATTAATTTGGTAAAAGAAAACTAACTTTTAACTCACATATTTTAGAGCAACAAATTTGTTACTTAGATCCTTTTGCTTCTTACCCCTTCCAATAATCCTTCAGTGTACTTTGTATAATATACTATGTTTTTTGCTGGACGTACTAATTGTCTGAAATTTTTGTACAAGCTAATTTTTTCTTCTCCTAATAATAAAGTAGCTTAATTTTTTGCACCTATATATTGTGGGAATAAAGACAAAATGATTTCTGTGCGACTCTTACTATGACGGACATACAAGAAAATATTTTGGTCCAGGTGTTTCAGGATTGAAATAGTATATTATGATATATATATATATGTTGTCGCACGAGTGATAGTCGAGTTAGACAATACCACGAGTGTGAAAATCACTTTCAGCACGTGTCATGTACAATATTTTTCCTACGACCAAAAATTATTTACAAAAATCCCAATTTAATATACCGGGTGATGCATCGCCGGGCGGGACATAGGAAATCCTATGTAATTTTTAATGGGGTCAATTATTGGCTCCTCTAATTATTTTAGAGAAAAATTCTATTAAAGTTTATTGAAGAGCATGCAAATCTACGTCCATGGTTAAAACTTTGGATTTTTCAGTTAACCCTTTTGCTAGTTAGATGCTAATATATTTATAAAAATTGTTACATTATTATCGCCTCATATTTATGAACAAAAATAAAAATGCCAGTTAGCGTGACATAACGTTGTGTTTCTTAAGTTTTTGCGAACCCTGTATACACAATTAACATTTTCTCTTCATGAACCCTATTTTGTTACAAGCAAAATTTTTTTATGAAGATTGCCTTTTTCGAAAAATTTAATTTTTGGTCCATTTGTTCTCTTGTTAACCCCATCTGTGGATAGTCTGTAGTATGTAAAAAATAAACCAAATATTGTTGTCAAGGAAATTTAAAATTTTAAATGGGATTTATATCCTACCGTAGCGCAACGATGGTTTGCCATAAAAGACGACCCTTGTTTTCTGTGCCATTCGCTATGGACCCGGTACAGCCCCATTGATAAGTCCTGTGAGGCAGGCGAAATCGGTATGGGGAGAGAGTCCCTAGCGAATGACATAGAAAAATTAGAGTCATTTCATTCTATCAACTATCCATTAACGGAGATTTTAATTTCGTATAATATTGCGACAGTAAGGAATTATTTCCACATTAATATCTAGGAATCTACTTTTCAGAATTCAAAAATATCGTAAAGTGGAACTCTTAATACAGATCCTTTTAAAAACTTACATTAACCCTTTATAGGTCTTGGGATAAAAATTTCCTACCAAAATGTTTTAGAAGAACCCGTGGCTATAAGTATACCCACTTATTCCCACCAGATCAAGCATGTCATACCCACTGATAGTCGAGTTTTGGCAAGTCTTTCTTAGCAAGACAAAAATTTAAGTTTTATATTGTTTGGTGGGAATATATTCTCCTAAGGAACGTTAAGGAACCCAAAAGAAAAAAACAAAAAAAGAGAGATTTTTTTTTAATGAAGAGTTTTGTGTAAATGTACTCTTTTCTTTTATTTTTGTTATACTTTTTCGATTATACGGATTCCAAAAATCATTATTTATTTCATATATCTCCAGTAAATACATTTTAATAGCATAATATTATACTCTAAAATTTCATGTAATGTTTTGAAATATTTTGTCACGTAGATCTCTGTCAAAGGTACACACATGATCCTTATAATCTACAGAAGACCCCACCAAATATAAATCCATTTGGAATTTTTTTTGCCCTATAAAGAGTTAAATGATCAATTTTAGATTTATACAAGTTTTATATTTAATATTATTTATTCTGCTGACCAACACGAGCATCTTATTAGCATCTATATTTAAAATTCTAATTTTCTGTTTAATTAGATTTTGTGTTGTGTTACAAGCTTCCACTCTTGTACGTAATCTTACGAGAGACGCAGCTTCGCAATCCTCTTTCTTTCATGGGTTTTAATAATAGAAACAATAAGGCCGAGTTTATAAATCAGAATTTAATTTTAGTATTAGTAATATCATTAGTCACAAGATTCAAGAACATACATTTAAATTAAAGTGTTTATAAATCAAATTTCATTTTCTGGTCTTAAGAAACGCCCTTAAATTCTCTAAAATCGAAAACCTAAGACTTAAATAGGGAAAAATAGTAAATTACTCATGTGCCATAAAAAGGTTAAAACCGGTAACTCCTTTTTATTCCAGTTTCATTACTTATTTTTTGGTAAATGTAGCTAATAATTGCCACTAAAAAAATTCTAAATTTAAGTTAGGTTAATACTATTACTAGTACTAAAGTTAAATTCTGATTTATAAACTCAGCCCAACTGTCTAAATATATAAATCACCGTTCTATATTAAGTATTAGTGGAATGAAACATCCTATCTTAGGTAGTCTCTCAAATAATTTAGAAGGTTAAAAAAACAAAGATGCTGGGAATTTGATGGTAAAGCTGTAGTAGTTATTAACACCAGTGTACTTAAAAGAGTTTTGAGCATGAAGTGGGTAAATGCGTTTGGTTAAACACATGGGTTACTAAAACACTGGTTAGAAAATCGTGAGACAAATTATAATGATAATAATAATAGAATAATTCCGACTGTAGTTGTCAAAATAGCCCATCAATCTTAGTCAGTAATATCAATAAAACGATCTATTTTATGAAAATTGATGCTTCCAATACATTCAGAAACAAAATAAACTTGTTAAACATGCACACAAAACTAGGCAGCAATGGAACCAACTCAGTGTTGAAAGTTGCATTTTCTGCCATGGCATACTACATTATAGCCGAAAAATTATGATATAGCTACAGAATCCTAATCCAGAACCGACAGGCTAACATTGAAGCAAGAAACTACTACAATCAAACAATTTTAGAAGCCAAAGACTTCTTCGATAATTGCATGAAACACAAAGTTCTTTCTTTTTTTAGAGAGAGGTCGGCAAAAAATCTTCGAAAGACACCTGGCCGAAAAGTGATCGTATGTGGCCAGGTGAACTGGATTTCTACTAGCTAAAAAATCTCCTCCTTTTTAGGTTACGCTTAAACCACTGGAAACTGCTTTCGCATTACTTCAGCGAAGCTCTTAGTTCCTAATTCGTCTATACATATATTTTTCTTGCTCCAACGACTTTCCATTTCTTTTGTTTGTATAAAGCCGCGTACAGGCCGAGATTCCAACGCAAGCCAAGGCACATTTGGTTACAGATTTGGAGGTGTTCGATTCGGTGTGTACGGCGCGAGCAAGCATAAGCCAACAGTATCCAAGGTTGTTGTTGGTGTTCGATTGCGTTCGCTCCTTGAGCGGTACATCAAGGGATGGTTTGATTTGGTCTGGAAATTATTGGTTGCGCTTCTAGTATTTAGTCGTTTTTCTGCCTTCGATGAGAGGAGACTGTTTTTTTTAAATTTCTTGGTATTTGGTAAATATGGAGTGAACCGATGCAGTTTGAGATAAATAAAATTGATTGCTATAAATATGATCCGATATTGTGGGACTCTACTTATAGGAATAATAAATTGTTTAAAAAGAAAATAGATTTATGGAAAACAATCGCAGCAGAATTTAAATGTAAAAAAACTAAAGTGAAAAGGAAATTAGAGAGCTTGTTGTCACTACTTTGACTTGACTTTATTATTTAAAACCCTGCACTCGCCAGCAATAAATCTTTCTCGTCGCTCGACATTGCTTGACTATGTAGCACCGAACTTTATCCCATGCGGTCCAACTCGAATATCAAATTAGGTGTGGCCGAGCGCAATCAAATTCCCTCCAACAACAAACTCCAACGTCACATGTGCTTGGATTCATTTTCTCGGCGTTGGATTTTCGGTCTGTACGCGGCCTATTATTTCTAATTATCCCATAAGAATGCTCCCAGGTGCCATCATGTTTCCTATATTAAATTCTAACCCTGTTTGGACAGAAATAGGGTATGTGCGGCATCATCTATGTTGTCGCAGTAGTTGCATATCTCCGCTTCAGTCCTTCGATCGACGAAGATGATAATAAAGATACTTCCTAAAGCATCCGTTTAGCTACATGTGACTCTGCTCCTGTGCATTTTTAATGTCTTTTAGTTATCATAAACTTTATAAGCGGTATGCCTGCTATTACGCCCACGGCTTCTGTTGATATAGTGCGATATGCACTACATATCTTGATAGACATAAAACTCTGAAGTCTAGCCAGTTTCTTTGTATGTTTTTGTTTGCTTGTAATTTTGTGCCAAACAGGGGCTGCAGATAGCATTTGGAAGTGGACTACTCCTGCAATAACTCTTCTTTTTGGCGCTGTTGGTCCGCCTATATTATTCAAGGCGCGCACTAAAGTGGTAAGCAAGTGATGTGGCGGCCAGGTGGTGCGTCATTGTCGAGTGAAATTTCTAAAACCTCGTAAATCAATACAGAACTGCGCTTTAAAGAATATTGGCGGTGAAATAGTGTTTGAGAAGTGTGTGGAGTGGGTTGCGTGCTATTAGTCTCCAAAATGTTTAATTTTTAAGAGCTTTAAAGACTTAACTTGCTACTAGCTCGCCACACCATCGCCACGCCACTTGCTTGTGACTTCAGTGCGCGCCTGGCCTTAGGCATGAGGCATGCCATTGCCGCCACAGTCTTCTAGACTTTATCGCAGGTGCGTTTAATATGCTCTGTAAAGGTTCACGCAGTATCGAGCCATACTCAAAGATATTTAATTGCCTTGCTGGGTTTCACTTCCGTGTCTTAAATGTTAAAAACAATAGGTCTGATTTTTCTTTTGGTCGTTAGAAGTACAGCCTCCGTTTTTTCTGGAGCGGGGTTCAATTGATTTGCTGTTGACCAGTTAGAGACTCGTAATAAGGCTATGTTTGCTATATCCATCAGAAGTTGCTCACCTTTTGCGACAACGGTCAAGGCAATATCATTAGCAAAGCCTATTAGGGCTACTCCGCCGGTACATCAATTTTAAATAAATCATCATATAGGATGTTCCATAGTGCTGGTCCGACAACCGATTCCTTCGGCTTCCACGATTATTTTTCTATTGAAGAAGTACTGCTATAATATTTATAACGCTTTGGTCCACTCCTCTTTTGCATAGATTGTCAAGAATGATTTGCCACGATGCGCTGTTGAAAGCGTTTTTGACATCCAAAGTTATTACGGCACTCAGTCTTCTGTGTTGGGAGCATACGCAGCAGCTTCTCTGGCTATTTAAATGACGTCATTAACGGCAACTATGGTCTGTCGGCCTTCCACAAAATCAAAGTGTTATTGTGCTAAACCACCTGTTTTGGACAACTCCAGCTTAAGTCTAATCAGGATTAATTGCTCGTATAGCTTTTGCGGTTTTTTTCTTAAATAAACCTATCCGGTTAGCAGTTAAATCAAATGGAACTGTTGTGATATAGAAAGAAATAATAAGATTATTAGTTTACTTAAAAGAAGCTTTAAAAAAACAAAATTATCCAAAAAATTAAACATCTGAATAGAACGCCATGACTTGCTATTTAGACAAGTTGTAATTCTAAAAAGCTTTTCTATTTAAGATTTTGTTGCATTTTTAAAAACAAAGTTGCTGACTTGAAAAAAGTTTTTAGTTTCTTTGACTACGCACCAACTTTTGTATGTTGCACACTTAATGGACTATCTTGAATTGTTATAATAAATATTGTATTTATTATAATTATATATTTAACAAAATATATTTTATTTGTTTATAGGTAATGGTCCTTTCCCACATGCATAAGTTTACCCCAGTTTATCTTGGATCGAATGATCATGAAGCATTTAATGTTTATGCTTCTCCAGCAAGTATCATACCTTATTCTTTTGGACAAGTATTAAACAAAGCAGATATTAAAAATCCAGTATTTGACTATGTCCCACCTGAATTGATTACTCTTTTTATTACGCATCAGTAAGTATTGCTTTTTTACAACTAAATTAGAGATGTTTCAAATTAAATTAAAATGAGTGTAGTTTCTTGGCATGCAAGTGTGAAATATCGTTGCATAATTTTTTTCTCCTTGAGTACGTAATAGAGGCTTAAAAACTTTGTCGCATGAAAACTTGTCTGATCAATTATTAGGCATTTTAAGATTATGCGCGCCTGAAAAATAATGAATAATCAGATTTGTAATGTAAAGGATGGTTTAACTAAAAGGCATTATGTTAATTGTAAATAAAACACACATTTTTCAGATAATTATCTGATAGAAGGATCTATGACAATTATGTATAAAAGAAAGTATCGGCCAAATGCTCGCCACGGCTTTAGTTGCATACCTTTATCTGATGGTCCATAGGACTCTGAGACATAATTGAGGTTCAATGTCCTTGTTTTGGTCTTGAATTGTTTTTGGCTTATTGACGTACACTTTTTCTTTTAAATATTCTCAACGGAAGAAGTTCAAAGGTTTTAAAACAGATAATCATGGTGGCAAATTAACATCGCCATGACATGAGATTACACGACTATTGAATTTCTCTAGTAAAGAAGCCATTGTTTCGTTGGCTTTGTGGCCCGTGGTACCAGCCTATTAGGCCGTGTTTCTATGGGCCACTTTTTGAAGTTGATATGGGCCACAAAAAGTGGTTCGATAGTAGCCTATGTGACCACAAAAAGTAGTTCGTCCAGCCGCTGCATTTGTTTTGTAGTCAGTAGACGGGATCGGCGACCGACGGCGACAGAAGTTTAATTGTGGTTGTCAAAACATTCGTGTAAAAAGTAGTAAAATTTTAGCATTGTTGGAAACGAAACTACAAGCTGGCGACAACAGACCACACACCAACCACTTTTTGTGGCCCATATCAACTTCAAAAAGTGACCCATGGAAACACGGCCTTAGAACCAAATAATATAAACGACATTGAAACTCATGTCTCAGAGTCATTGAAATATGGACCGTCGAATAAAGCTATACCACCGAAATAGTTTGTTTTACACATAAATGTCATAGATCCTTCTGTCATAATAAAAAATATTAAGAGAATTCTCTGAAACTTTTTGTTTTATTTACAATTAACATCGTGGATTTGGCTGGACCACCCTTTATATAAAATAAATATTATAACAACACTAGTACATGGTACATTGCCGAAAAAATAATTTTATTTAAAGTAATTTTTAATGTTTTATCAAATATAACAGATGTCTCTAAAATCTTACTCAATATACAGTTTGTCAGCTTAAAAAGTACCACCCTTTTTCAATGTATATGTCCAGAAAAACACTAATACGTCTTAAATGCTTTCTGGTTTTGAGGGGCTTACTGCCGTCTTGGGGAGCCAAGCCCCCTCAGCCCCCCAACCTCTCTTTATTTGCGCCCTTGAATACCATACACTTTGCCTTTTTGTTTAGTACTTTTGGTAAAATTAGAAAAAAATTAGTTAAGATAAATTTTACGAAGAATTAAAGTAACTTAAATTAAGTACGAAATAACGAAATATCAATTAAAGTCTGTCCAGCGTACCATTTTTCGGGTGGTAATACATATATTTATAGAGAAACGTCATTGTGACGTCAATCAGTAAATTTAGTTTTTTAGATTTAAGTTGGCTGCTTGAAGTTCAGGACCGTACTGAAAGGAGTTTTAAAATATTAATAATATCTTATACTTACACACTTACTTTCGTTAAACCACAAAGTAAAAAGTTCTGTTTCTACTACATTAAAAAACAGACAAGTTGAAGAATCTATATCTAACAGTTTTTTCGGGAACTATTCGTTTGGGCCTAGTAAAAAATACCGTTATTTACTTTTTTAATTTATATTTGTAGGAAACTGTCATTAAAAATAAAAGAAGTTAACTTTGAATAATACCACGAAGGTGGTATGCGTTTTTGATATTTTCAGTGTAATATTCTAACCTCTTACTTTAAAGGATGTTTCTGTATTCCCTATTTTTATGCAGTTTTACTAGTTCCTTTTTAATTAATTTATTTGACATAACTTCTTTATCTGGATCCTATATTCAAATAATAAAATAAATAAAACAAAGCAGTTATAATCATGTATTTATTTAGAGTATAATTATACACAAAGATGCTTATATATAAGCATATTATACTATAAAATAAATGTATCGAAATGGCCTTGTTGAAGGTTATACAGATTTAGCTAAATGAAATACACCTAGGCAATGTGAGGAACAGAGACCGTCTTTAACGTGAATACCGGCATGTATTTCGGATTGGATGACTAATCGTACATCCATTTGTTGTTGATCTACTGGCCGATATACTTTTAACTTTTGCTTATACAGTATACCTCCGTTTTAAGGCTTAGATATCATCATGCATATTGTTGTGTCCGAGTGGTTTAATAATAGAAGGTCGTTATTTGCTAAAACGTTTTATTCAATAAATACCACAGCAAATTATACTGGGTAAGCAAATAGGTATTGGGATATCGGCCAGTAAAGCAACAACAAAGGATGTATGTGACTTATCCCATCAGAAATGTTTACATGCGGGTATTCACGTTAGACTGTTTTTTTCTCACATTGCCAATTTGTTTAGCTGATTCGGTATATTACTAAATTAACAATTTGTAAACACGTGACAGAAAGGGGTGTAGTCGACGGGGTCGTCGGCGAATGAAGCGAAGGTAAGGGCTGGGGGTGCAGGTTGCAGGACTAGAAACAGACTATCTTCGCTTTGTGGCTGGAGGAAGCTTGGCGCGAATACATTACACGCCCTCACTCTTGTCTGTTGGCACATTCTTGTGGACCAACCTAAATGAGGGAAGAAATAGCATAGTAATAGGTTTTTTTTTATAGTAATAGGTTACTATATACTTTAAATTTCCAAACGTTTCTCTGCAAACTGTGTTCAATGCTTTAATTATTGTATTCTATTAACAATTTTAATACATACAATAAACTTTAGATAGTATCACAGCTTTATAGTGAGATACTGTCTTTATACAATTTACATACATTTTCTTAATGAAAGATTGCAGAAAAACATTCTAATATCAAACATGTTCACAATAAAATCCCAAATTCAAAATTATTAATTTAAGAATAAAAGTATCTCCTGTACAACAATAAAACCGAAAAGATTTCGTTACGGCTCTAGTCCTCTTTCTTCTCTTCCCGTTTTTGCGTGCTTTTTTTTATTTGTTTTTGGGTGTAGATTCACCCGTGTCACTAGGTTGGTGGGTGTCAATAGTACCGGGAGATTTAATATTAACACTTTCCACTGTCCCAACCTTTCAGTCTGGTTAATCTGGCTGACAATTACTCGTTATCTCCTTTACCGTAGTATCTTGGCTGTCCACATTCGAGGTTTCGGGCTGACTTGGCTGTTCTTCCATACCATCCATGTTACATTGCTTCTGTACCTCCGAATAAGTTCGTAAACTAATATAATATCTAAATGGTGAGTTTGTTGATCTTAGCTGTCTGTTTTGTGCTTTTTCTGGTTAGAAAGTATTTTCCATAGTTTGCTGCATTTCGTTCTATACAGGTATGTCGATTTTCTTATTTGTTTTTCAATTTTTGCTCGAGTCCACTTCCTTTTGTTCAAAGTTGTATAATCTGCAACAATTACTTGTTCTCCTACTTTAAATTGTCTTGTTCTGCCTCCCAAGTATTTCTTTTGCTTTTCTTGGGCTTCTAACTGTCTTTGAAGTGGTTCGCTAGGCTGTTCTTCATCCATTTCTTGATTTTCTATAAGTACATCCATTCGAATTCTCAATTCTCTGTTTAGCATCAATTTAGCTGGTGTTTCACCTGTACTTGAGTGGTGGCTTATCCTGTTACTTAATAAAAATTCTGAAATAATCATAGAAATATGCTTATTTTAATTTGTTGGGTATGCTGGTCTTACTATACGCGTCCATAGCTACTAAAAATGTCTTCCCCCCGTTCACTGGACCACAATAGTCCATATGTACTCGACTCCAAGGTGCGGACTCAGCACTACAAGGCGTAAGCTTGCATCTCAGGGGTGCCTGTTTGTTTTGCAGGCAGTACACACACGACTTAATTGAATCTCTATATCTTTATCTATTTTTGGCCAATATATGTAAGAACTTGCTAGACTTTTGGTTTTGACATTGCCAAAATGGCTTGAGTGAAGCTCTGACAGAAATTTTTGCGTAAAATGGAAGAAATGACTATTCTATGACCCCACAACAGTATACCTTTTTCCACTGTGAGTTCATTTCTTCTATGAAACAATGATAAAACTGAATCTGTAACTTTATCTGGCTATTTTCCTGACTTTACGTACTTTATCACCTCCTGTAGCTCTCTACGTTTTCGTATGTAAAACCTTTGGTTAACACAATAAAGATTTATTTTATTCTATTCTATTCTGTCTGTCTTGTTTTTGTCTGATCTCCTCGTTGTTTATTGGCCATTCTTCTACTGTTGTGGTGAAGTGCAAGTATTGTCCTTTATTTACTGGTTCTTTAAAATTAACATCATTATTTATAAGATATCGTAAAAGATAATCTGCTATACAGGGATAGTAGAAAAAACCGAAACGGTGGATTATCTCAGCAACCGTCAAATAAAGGGTGTTTTTTAACGATGATATAACTTTAATCTATAAAAAATATAAAAGTAAATATATTGTGATCGAAAACATAATGCTATGTAAAAGAACAACTCATTACATTAACGTTTAAAAATTATTTGCGGCATGTGGCCACCGCGGCAGTCTACCAGATAGGTTATTCTTTTAGCCCAATTTTGAGTGACTTTTTCGAGTACTTCCGGTCGTATATCATGAATAACACGAGTAATGTTGGCTTCTAAGGCTTCTATCGTTGCTGGTTTATCAGCATACACTAATGACTTGACGTCGACGAGAAAATAATCTAGGGGCGTCACATCACAGGATCTGGGTGGATAGGTAACAGGTCCATTTCTCGAAATTAATTTGTCGCCAAACCTTGTTTGCAACAAGGCGATAGTTTCGTTCGCCGTGTAGCATGTAGCGCTATCCTATTGCATCCACATCTCGTCTGGATCAATATCATCCATATTTTGAAACAAATATTCATGAATTAGTAACTTAGATGGACGATCGTGTGGCCCATAAAATTCACGAAGTCTTCTATGAGTCTGGCGAACTGATGACTGATTTTCAAAGTAAATTTGGATAATTTGGTAACATTGGTCAAGCGTAAGTTTATTTATGATGATTTGCCAAAGTATACTGAAAATAAATTTTATGAACAGTGTCAGATTGACAGTTAAGTCTGACAGTTTTTGCCATGTAAAGTTCTATCCAACCTAAAAAAACACCCTTTATAAATGCACCAAATTTTGTGCCAAAGGGTAACTGAACATGAAGAATTAAAAATTGTATTTGCAAGGTTGCCAAGTTTATAGTTTTCTCTGTAAGTTCATGAATTTTTAAAATTTTAAATGGAATACCCTATTTGTTATTATTGTAATCAGTTGCTTGTATCAATTTTATTATGACCTGTTATTATCGTTTTTTACTCCTGTCAATTTCGGATATATGGCATCATGCATTTTTGAAATTAATACAAAAACGGCTAGGTATGGTCAATTATCTAAAAAACGATCCAACCAATATTCGTCAAAAATTAGTACAGAGGTGAAACTGGACCTTCTAAATTCATAAATAGCAGTTTTGCGACGTTTTTAAGATTCTTTAAAAAAGTCCAGGAAAGGGTATAAGGAAATTTAATTATGGAACATCGCAAATGCAATTTCTGAATTTAAAATATCTAGTTACTCCCTCCCCTGTACTAATTTTGACAAATTTCGTTGGATCGTTTTCATAATTGGCCATGTCTGGTCGTTTCTGTATTCAAGCTTGATACCATATCTTCGAAATTGACAGGAGTAAAAATATGATAATATCAGGTCATAATAAAGTTGATACAAGCAATTGATTACAATAATAAAAAATAAGGTTAATTATTCAAAATTTTAAAATTCCCCAACCTAGAAAAAAGCTACAACCTTGGCAACCTTGATATTATAATTTTTAAATTCTTTATGTTCAGTTACCCCTTCGCATAAAATTTGGTTCATTTATATTTAACGTTTGCTGAGATAATCCACCGTTCCGGTTTTTCTAATAACCCTGTCTTTGCTTTTAATAAATTCTATTTTATATTGAAATGTTGACAAGTTAGCCGCCCGTCACTGGAGCCTACTTGCATACATCTGCGGTATGCCTTTATGTTCTCCATAAATGCCCAAGAGTGGCTTATGATCCGTTTTTAGTATAAAGGTTTTACCGTACAAGTATTGATATCGTTTACTCGCGGCCCAATATATTGCTAGAGCCTCCTGATGACATGTCGGATAGTTCTTTTCTGTCCGAGCTAAGTTCCTTGACGCAAAACATATTGGCTTCTCTACTCCATTCTTCATTTTATGAGCTAGAACTTCAGAAATTCCATTTTGACTGGAATCGCACGTCAGAATCAGTGGCAAATTGGGATCTTGGTGAACTAAAATTAAATCAGAGACAGTTATTTCTTTTACTTGCATGAAAGCTTAATCACATTGATTATTCCAGCTAAATCATACATTTTCTTTTAATAAATTATATATAGGGCTTAAAATTCTTGCTGCGTTAGGTATAAATTTACCGTAATAATTTACCATGCCTAAAAATAGTCTAACGTCTTTGACATTTTTAGTTCTCGGAGACCCTAAAATTGCATTATTTTTTTCTTCTTATACCTTTATTAGTGATTTTATACTATATATTCCAATTCTGTCCTAAAAAATCACATTTTGACATTTTCACTTTTTAACCTGATTCTTTTACTTTTTACATACTTTTCTTAGTGTCTCCACATGCTCTGTTCTGGATGATCCTGTCACCAAGATGTCGTCCAGAAAGCAGGAAACATTATCCATATCTTTAAACAAATTTTCGATATAATTTTAAAATATAAAACTAACTTTAAACAAAAATTATTTGGCTTTTCTCCAGAATAAAATTAAAAAGTGTATTAAACATTATAAGAAAATTAAAACTTTTATATACTATAAAGAACTATTCTGTTCTTACACAATATAATAGAAGTTATGATTACTTTAAAAGAAATAAAATAATAAAATATTTAATATTAAGTTACTAACGATACAAACGTTTCCATCTATAAACAAAGGCTCATTAGCTCTTGGTTGAAATTATTTTAATCCAATAAAATAAAATCTTAACAAGACGCCTGACGGAAACTGGGCCAATGGTTGCGTCTTGTTAAGATTTTATTTTATTGGATTATGGACATATCAAAGCAAAATGTCAAATTTTTCACCTCTGTAAAAAATGCATACAATAAACGGAAAAAAATTCGTCTCACCCTGTATAATTATGACTTACTGCCTATGAAAAAAGCATTGGTATGGGTTAATTAAAATGCCCAAATATCATTATTATTGTGGCAACCGCGCAAGTTATAATTGAAATACATTTTTTTATTCTAACTTTGTAGGTCAATAAGTCCTTAAGGAAGCGGGATAACCCTTTTTTTATATGAAGTACTATTATTATTTTGGATTACTCTATCATTCCTATTATTTTTGACCTTAACCTTCCGTACACCCTGTATAATTCCGACTTATCACTGTTTGGAGATGGGATTTAAATTCCCAAACTGGAGGTACAGTATTCACTGGGATCCATACTCTAAAAACAGATGTAAAAAATAAATGTATATTCTGGGTTTTAATAACAATAAAAACAAGTCCCAATACTAACCCAAAATAAAACAAATTATGAACTATTAAAAATGTCAATAAAAAGTCCAAACCAAAAAGTATATAAACAACACAAAATCTTATAGTCCTCAGACTCACTAAACACTTTAAAAACTTAAAAAAACAGTCTTTAGCACCTCTAAAAATCGCAAAAAACAAAAGAAAATCAGCAAGTCCTTTTCGTGCTTAGTAGGTTTGTGCCAAATTTCATGAAAATATCTACAAGTTTTAAAGTTATGATAAGAAATCGATTTTTTTCTTAAAACTTTAACACCCTGTAGTTTAAATGTTAGGAGGTTTAGGACATATGTTTATATAAACTTTTCTTTCTAAAAAAGCTAAGGAATCATACCTTGTATTTTTAGTCGTCAATTAAATTACACCCTGTATAATAGAATTAGGAAAACTTCAAACCTTTAGGCCGCTTTCAGACGGGCGACTTTTTGCAGTCGAAGTTGACCGCAAAAAGTCGATCGTTTGTGGTTAATTGTCGCTACTTGCAGTTGTCATTTAACAACCATGGAAAAAGCGATTAATTTTTATACGCGCGTTTTTCGACTGCAACCGAACTTCTGCCGCTGATTGTCGCCGATCCCGTCGACTGACTACACGTTGTTACAACTGCAGTTGTAGTCAAAATTGGAGGCAAGACGCCGATAACGGGTACCTGGCACATCTGTCTTTCGGCACTATAACGGGGACAGTCTATAAGTATATGTTGTATGCTTAACGGGACATTGCACTGGGGTTGATCTGATCGGGATATAGGATAACTGTGTGTTAGTTTGGTATGTCCTATTCGTAGACGGGATATAATTACTTGTTCTTTTCGCTGCGCTGGTATATTAGTCCAGGGTAACACTGTGTCTTTTATTGTCCGTAATTTCGAGGTTGATTGGTTCCGCTTTTGTTTGCACGCACTTGTGATGTATTTTTAAATGAACTGTTTAGCGTCAATTACCGTCAGCCGTTTTACCACTTTTGCCTCTGGAATTTGAACCGCACGGCGAGCTGCTGCGTCCGCTTTTTCGTTACCCTCGATACCAATATGTGAAGGAACCAAGATAAACTTAATTTTCTTCCCTGTAGCTGTAAGGTCATAAAGTAGATTTTTTATAGTATTAATTATTGAATTTTTATTATAAATTTTCTGAAAACTGTTAATTGCACTAAGAGAGTCCGTAATAATTAAATTTTTTCTTTTTCTTGCTCTCCGTTTACAAAACCAGGGCTTGCAGAATAGCATAGAGCTCACCTGTAAATACACTGGACATTGAATAAAGCTTAAAATAAAAAGTTTTCTGTGATGTCACTACAGCAGAGCCAACTCCTTCTAAGGATTTAGAAGAATCTGTATATATCTGGTAATGTTGTTGGTGATTATATAATATTTCCTTAAATGCGTTTATTATGATGCTTGAACTGTCTTCGGCTTTATCATGCCTTAAAAGAGTTTTGTCTACTAGGGGCATTTTTAAGAGTCCATGGTGGTTGTGGGTCATGATGTAATGTAAAAATTGATGGAAATGTGGTGTTTAAATCTTCTAAGAACCTTATTAGTCTAATGTATAGTGGTGGATCAGATCTTTTTTACTGTCAAATAATTGTTTGTATCTTTTGGAAAAAGTGTTATTATACAGGGTGTTATGGAAATACTTTAATATATTGAAATGGGTGACTCCTGGGACAGTGTAGAGACACACTGAGTACTTTTTTGTTTAATTCAAACTTTTTTACAATTTGTAAAAATACCTTCTTTTCACCTATCTGCTACGTCCCTGGTTACGTAAACACTATAAACACCGGAGCCCGTTCGTTAGTAACAGACAGTAGACGACTTTGTTTGCGATGTTGCCAAACGTCCTATTTTATACCCAATAAACGATATAAATACATAATAGAATAAAAAGGTAAAATGTTATTATATTCTATTTTTTTATAAATTTACTTTAAAAAATTATTAAAAGCCTTATATCAAAATAAATTGTAACAAAAAAATATTTAAATAAAGGTCGATTTACCTTCAATACGGAATATGTTCAAAATGCCCTCTGTTTGATTCCAAACATGCATTTATTTTCCACTGCATACTGTTTCTCACACGCGCAAAAATGATTTCATTGTTTCTTATTTGCTGAGCCGCTAGTCCACACGATTTCGCAACTGTTCTAAACTGTTAATGGGTTCACTATAAACAAACTCTTTCATAGTTCCCCACAAAAAAAATCGCATGGCTTAAGGTCGGGAGACCGAGGAGGCCATCGAATAGGTCCACTGCGTCCAATCCACCTATCTCTAAAATTTTCATTTGAATATTCCGTGACTATTCTCGCGTTATGACAAGGTGCTCCATCTTGAAGTAGCCACATTTGTCGTATAACGGCTAAAGGGACATCATCTAATAAATTGGGAAGGTCGTTCTGCAAAAAAACCAAATAACCTTCCCCATTTAGCCTTGCTGGCAAAATATGGGGACCTATTAGTTGATTGTCTATAATATCAGCCCAAACATTAATAGAAATTTTTTCTTGATGGTGCGTTTCGCGGAATGCGTGTGGAATTTCTACGCTTCAAACATGCGTATTGTGTTGATTAAACACACCATTGCGAGTAAAACCGGCCTCATCGGTAAACAACACATTGCGAATCCAATTTGGTTCATTAGCAGTTTTTGCAAAAACCACCGACAGTAATTTCTACGCAAGGCGTAGTCTTCTGGTTTTAACGCTTGCACTTTTTGCACATGATAAGGATGTTGACGATCTTCATGTAATGTTCGCCACGTTATAAAGTTTGAAGCCCGACCGATTTGTGACGTTAATCGTCTAGTACTTATACTAGGATTATCACGAACAGAATTTAAAATTTCCTGCTCTGCGGCCAGTGTGTTTTCGGTACGTCCTCGGCCTCTATCTGCATTTACACCTCGAAAGCTTCCCCGGTCTCGAAGTTGTTGAACTACAGACACAAAAGTTCTTTTACTAGGGGTGTTCCGATCTGGATATCGCTCTTGATATAGCAGCCTGGCTTGCCGAGCATTTTGCCTAGCTTCCCCATAACACAAAACCATGTCAGTCAACTCGATTGAATTTCGTTGCATTTTACGTAAATTAAAACAAGATGCAAAACTTAATAAACGCACAATTTGGTAAATTCTTCGCAATATTATTTAAAACGCAAACCAGGGCAAGCGAATTTCGTCTTTCTGTAACCTTGCATAAGGAAGCCTTCTTATTGGTCAGTTAAATCATGGCATTCTTCATGGCTTCCTTGGCAACAACCACGCGAATTTGCGATGTTCAGCTGTACAATTGTACTACATCTAGTACATTTAGTATATTTAGTTTTTTTTTATGTTTATGGCAGTCCATGTTAGTAGCACAAAAGCTAAGTACTAAGTACCGTGGGTGCCAGGTTTTTAGATGTTAAACCCATTTAACGACTGAATAATGTTATCCAGAGGGCACCACCATTTTATCGTAGATTTCAAGGCACACAATAGAGGACAATAATATACCGACATAAAAAAAGTTAACCAATTTTTATTATCTACTTATGAGCGGCGTAGGCGTTACATTAAATAATAACCTTAAATAACATTTAGAGCTACAACAGCTTTTAGAAGGCTAGGATTTTTTCTTGGCTGGAAAGTACTTTTATTTTCACGAGTACACTCTTTACACTTTCACCATAAACTTTCCTTCTCTTCCGTACCAATGAGATGTACAGTAATATAGCAACACAAAGTAATTGTTTCATGCATTTTGTAACCGTACATCTGAAGAAGCCCCAAAATGGCCACTTCGGCTCCTTTATCCCTAAGGTATGTTAAATATGCCGTCTACTTTTTATACCCACGGTAATAAGTTCCTAGATATCAAGCTTTTATGAATTATCACAAAAAAACAAACCCTGCATTTTGTAGTAAAAAATTTGGATTAAAAAAACCTAATTAAATTGAAAGCACCTAGTTTAACCAAAAGAATTCGCTGTAAGTATCATTTTATCGCCCATAACCAGAACAACATGAGACAAAGAAAAAGGTTAAAAAGAATTGAACTTACAAGTTTCAGTAAATTGATAAACCCAATTACGTGCAAACTGCAAAAATGTTAGAATAAATTGCAATAAATTTCTTGCAAAAAACATCTAAACTGTAAAAACACCTGTGTTTGTGGCTCTGATCACGGATCTGAAAATATTTTTAGTCGGAAACATTTGTTTTCGAGATATCCATCATTAAAGTTGCCATTTGAACTAACCTCATTTTCACTTTATTCCCCCTGCTTTTGGCATACAATTCTTGATTTTAAGTTAAAGTGGTACACAATATTTGATTTTCACCTTTTAAAACCTCATTCTTCTACGTATTTTACACTTTTTTTGAATTAAATTGCATAGCTTCGTTTTCAATCGTTTTTAATCGTAGCAGAATATGGTGGAGGCGGTGGAGCAGTGAATGCACGGTTGCAACGTTTTTAAAGGGACCCTTTCGAATTTATTTGATAAAAGGTGTAAAAAACATAGAAAAACGGGGTTTTAAAAGGTGAAAATCAAATATTGTGGGCCACTTTAGCTTTAAATCAAGAACTGTGTGCAAAAAGAAGGGGGAATAATGGTGAAAATAAGGTTAGTTTAAATGCCAACTTTGATGATGATTATCTCGGAAACCAAACATTTTCGACTAAAATTTCGATTTTCAGATTCGTGATCAGCGCCCCAAAAAACCCAACATACCAAATTTGGTTAAAATCGGAGTTGCGGACACTTTCTGTACAATTACCGTAGTTTTTTTGTACATTTGTCTCATAGGGAATAATCTTTTGTACTCTTTTCTCGTGTGAACCACCTGTCGTCTGTTGGCTCTTAATTTTGATGAAAGAAAAGCGAAAAGTAACAAAAACTTTATTTAAAAACGCAGTAAAATTTGTTTTAATAGTGTTTTGCAATAAAAATACCGTTTTGTATATTTTAATTCAATTCTTTGTGCGCATACGTGTCTCGTCGCAGTGTTTAAAAAGTTTGTAAAGTAATTAACCACCTAAAAAGTGTACTTGATTTGTGGAAAAAGTAATCTTTACTTTCATTATACGCTGGAACAACCTAGTAGCGTAATAAAGTATAATTTGTGTAATCATGTAAGTTTTTCGTTTGATCGAATTGAAACAGCAAAACCCATAGATAAACTGGTAAAGAATAAAATAAATTTGGCAACTTTTCTCAAGCTCGTTGACGTAACCACGTGTTATAACTGCTTTCAGCTGTTTTTGACAGCGACAGAAGGTAAACATATGTATTTAAAGGGATTTAAAGAGCTGGTCAGTGGCGGGTTTGCTTTTTAATCGTAAAATTTTGGTCCGCCATTTTTAATAATTTTTATTCAATTTATTTTTACACAAGGATTTTGGGGTTTAAATATATTTAATATAAAAACCCTGTATACTGGGTGTGTAAGGTCAGCAGCAATAGAAACAGCATAAGAGAGACTGAAATACTTTCTCCTTAAATCTAGGGGTGGTTCTCCAACTTCAGCCAACATACTTTCTATGGGACTAGTTCTAAATGCTCCTGAGGATATACGTATACCTGTATTGTGTACTGTATTTAACTTTTTAGTATACTGTTTTTTCCAGATGCGTATGCAATGGAACCATAATCAATTTTTGAGCGTATTAGTGATTGATAAAGTTTTTTAATGTGGTTGAGTTCGCACCCCATGTTGTACTGGACAATATTTTTAAAAGATTTATTCCTTTTTGACAACTATTTATTAGCTGGCGAATATGAGGTTCCCAGCTTAGCTTTTTATCCATGATCATTTCCAAAAATTGTACAGTATCAGTATATTCAATATTTTCATTTTTGAGAAATAGTGCTGGGTAAATTCGCTCAGATGTCTTGGAAAATAACATACATTTTGTCTTCTGGGGTGAAAATTTAAAACCTGTTGTATCTAACCATTGTTCAAGAAGTATTATTTGGTTTCGGATAAGACGACACATTAAAATTGCCACTTTTTCTTAACTTTAAATTTAAGATCTGGCGTTTCGTGTTCGAGACACCATCATCAATTTTGTTTTTTAAAATCGGAGGAATATTTGGTTTTGGGCTTAATAACCTCGTAATTTAATTCTAAAACCAACGATATACCACACTTTACATTTATGCTACGTTTCGAACCGAAAAACCATTATCATTTGCCATTTCGCCATTACAAAAACGATTTTCCCCCAAACCTCATCCTTACCTGCAAAATTTTCGTTTACAGGTATGTATGCATCCATTTTTCATGACAAACTACGATAAAGTTGATAGAGGCGTTTGATTAAATTAAATGCTTTATTTTATTACCTTTGAGTAAATGTATGTAAATTACCTTAATTCTTGTAGCTTGTTAGTTAAATTATAAATAAATAAATTTTTTACAACAATTAGTGACATCATTTTATAAAACAGAAAACGTGGCAATGTTAATGTTTCTATAGTTTAAAAATATCTCTTCAAATAAACCGAGAAAAAAATAACAACTTTTTTGCAAAGTTTCGGTTTTTGCCGAATAATTCCGAAACGGCTGCAAATTGTTAATTTTTAAAACGGAATATTGTTAAGCATAAAAATGCGCAAATTTGCCTCAATTTAACCAACCCTGTATCCCTTACAGTTTCCGAGATCCTAATGGTGTTCTGGAAATTTGTAACAGCCTGTATAATAAAAGGATTTAAAAAATATGATTTTCAACAAATATAACAAGTAAATTGTTATACTTACCATGGTTTTCTGCAGATTCTTATAAGAAATAACGAAAACTACCAAGATACAACACGCGTCAAAATCTCTTTAAAATTATTTCTCAAACTATACTTTTTACGAGTAGAGAAAAGAGTTTACAATGTACCGAAATAATAAAAATCCTATAACACTGAAGTAACAGTTAAATATTTAATATTTACCTATACATCTCAAAGTGGCCACAAACGATACAGTGGTCACAAGTGGTACGTCTGCCCTACTTAATGATATAAGGTTTTTAAAATACACTCCTCAAAAGAATTATCACATAAATATACAGGGATGGGCAAAAGTCCGGAATAAAATTTATATCTTTTTAACCAGTAACTTAGGGAAAAACGCTGAAACACGTCAATTGATTTTAAATTGTACGCATTTTTTGGCAATAAAATGAACATTTTTTTCAACCCCTTAGCTGCAACCCTGCAACTTTTTTTTCCAATGCAAACCCATGTCGTGTATGGGCTCATTAAAAAGCTCGTAATCTGACCATACCCTTTTTTTTAAACTTATATGGTTACCAGGAAAAAAACTCTTAAAAAAAAGTTTAGAAATACTCACTTAGTGCTATATACGGGTGAATTAACGTTGCAAATAAACAAATAAAGTGGCAGGTTTAGTGATGGGTTTAGGACCTAAAAACTGAAGTGAAGGGTATTATCGTCGGCAAAACTATGAATGGAATTAGTTGTGGACAAGAGAAGGTCGTTGATGTGAAGAAGAAAAATGTCGGTGCCAGTACTGAGCCCTGAGGCACTCCAGCATTTACTTGGTGAAAGCTTGAAGAATGGTTCTCTACAATAAGTGATATACGTCGATCAGATAGATAACTAGAGAGCCAAGTACAGAGTTTAGTTAAAAGACCATAGGAGGGAAGTTTATTAGGAAGTGCGGCATGCCAGACCTGGTCAAAAGCTTTGGATATATTAAGAGCAACGATCTGGGACTCACCTAGAAACTCAAGAGTAGATCTTTTGTGGCGAAATCCATACTGCCTGCCATGCAAAATTTTGTGTTTTTCTAAATACTTAAGGATATGTGAATTAATGAATTTTCCCGTTACTTTACAAAGAACTGAGAGAACTGAAATTGGACTATAGTTAGATGGAAGAGATTTTGATCCTTTCTTGGGAATAGGTTGAACATGTGCAGCTTTCCAGCTCTCCGAAAAGATACCTGTGTCGAAATTCGAAAGAGCCGAGTTAAGATGGGTGCACGTTCTGGAACACATTTTTTAACACGACTGCTGGTATGCCATCCAGCCCAGACGATTTCTTGGTATTAAGAGAAGAAAGTAATACGCTTAATGTATTTCACCCTAAAAATAATATTGGGCATTTTATTAGGAACTGGGGTAATAGCTGGAATTGGATGATTTACGGGAGGGTCAAGGGTTGAATTGGCAGCAAATTATTTGGCAAATAGTTCTGCCTTTCCTTTAGCGGTAAAAATAATTTCATCTTCCTAAGTTATTGGTGGAAAAGAACTGGTACAAAAATTCCTACTCGTGTTTTTCGCAAAGGACCAGAAAGATTTACTGCAATGTGAGCAAGAAAAACTTTGTTTTTAATACGATTTTCGAAGGAGTCTTTGGCTTTAGAAATTGTTTGATTGTAGTAATTTTTTGCTTCAATGCTGGCCTGCCGGTTTTCTGGACTAGAATCTTGTGGAAACTTCTTGTGAGCGTAAACTTTTAAAAGTCCAGCTTTATTACAAGATTTGAAAAACCAAGGTTTGTTATTGGATTGTTTGTTGTTCTTGCTGGTGTGTGGAACATAGGTTTCAATGCCCAATTGAATTGATTCAGTTCGTTGCCTGCAAATTTCAGAAGGACCACGAGAAGAAAAGCAGATGGAATCCCAGGGGTAAGTGGCTAAGAAGTCCCTCAGGCCATTCCAGTCGGCTGTGTTGTAGTGCCATACGGTGTGTGGTGGCATGCATTCTTTTACCTCTGGATGTGCAGGGTAAGATAAAGCAACTAAGCCATGATCTGAGAGACCTAGGGGAGTTGTGACAGATGCTTGATAAAGTTCGGGGTTGGTGGTAAGAGATCTAGGGAATTTGAACTATGATTTGGGATTCTAGGAAAGTAGGTGGGATCCATAATAAGGTTGGTAAGAGAGTTACTGACTGTGAAGATTTCGGCTACTCTGTCCTGGGGGTCAGTTTTTAAAGAGCCTAGCCAATCCTTATTATAGACATTGAAGTCGCCAAGCACGATTACTTCGGCCGATGGAAACTGAAAAATTATGCTATCGAAGTTGAAGGATCAAAGAATTCCACATAGAAATTATTAGATGGGGACCGGTACAAACAGCAGATAAATTTAGTGGAAGACATATGGGAAAGTTTGAGCCAAAAAATATCGGGCCTACCCGATTCAAGATTGGAAACTCGAGTACAAGCCAGATAGTTGCGAACGTAAGCACATACCGCACCATGTGGGCGAAAAGACGAAATAAGTTCGTAGCCTGGGAACAGAAGGTGCCTGGTTAAAGATTTAGAACCTATTTGAGTTTTCTTAAAAAATAGTAAGTGGGGCTTAGATGACTGAAGGTGATGGTGAACGGAGTTTATATTGGTGTTAAGCCCACATATATTTGTAAAAGAAATTAAACTTCTCGATGAAGGCCTCCCGGATGCACTCCTCGCCCGGAGATCCGAATGGTGGGGTGTTTTACCTCCGGAACATTTTAGTTCCGGGTGTGCCGCCATCATTTGTACATAATTGGGGGTAAAAAGGAAAAGAAGAAAAGAAAAAGAAGGAAGAAGAAAAACTGACTCACACACCCAGAACCCGAAACGTCCGTTAAGACTTAACGGGTCTTTTAAAGGGTGAATGGGGTGATACCTCCTCAGGAGAGGAAAGCTCCTCTACCACCTACCAAATTCTCGTCCTGTTAAAAAGGATCAGCCAAATTTGTGACTATAAAATATTAGAACTAAGTAAGGGTATAATTTATTCACTAATGAGATTCCCCCTATTTAACATACATTATACAGGGCGATTAAAAATTATTCATTGTTTTCAAAAAAAATCAGCCTGTAGGATATATTGGTAACAGTAAATAACAAGGGGTACGATAAACTTATAGCTTCACCTTTCCCTATTTTTTTTTAAATTGTATTGATAACTTAATTATTAAAAGAGATAAGGCCATTTAAGTTGAAGAATTTTTTTATTAAAGCTTATGGAAGAAATCGAGCATATGCGATAATTCTTTTTGTAGTTTTATTATTTTAAAATTTACAATGAAAATTGTTAAAGTTAAAAAAATACAAAAACTGTAAACATGCTGCAAATAAAATGTTTATAAACTGTGGAATTATGGGATTTTAGGTTTTTTTTTCACATAAGGAACCATTTTAGAACAAAGGGTCATATGAATAAAAAGAAGCAAATGCTTTTGCTTATAAGTATGAGGTATAGGTGATGTTGCGCTTGTGGCTTGCTCCGACGGTCGGCCTTGGTCGATCACCGGAGTAAAGCAGCGAGGAGCGCGACAATAACTTGATGACCGGGCCGTTTGTCAGTTTTGGGCAACGAACGCGGTGTTCTGCGGACGGGCGTAAACGACCAAGCAGGAACCATCCAAGTTATGGAATGAATGGTGTGTAAATGAGAAGGAGTAGGGATTAAGGCACAATAAGCCTCTAAGGCTGCAGTGCATCACCTAGGGGAGGCCACAGTCGAAACCTGGGTAGGATGACCCTGAAAGGGCGGTAAAACCAACCAACCAACCAAGGTATAGGTGATTTACACCAAACGTATGAATAAAGTTGAGCATTTGCTTACAAGTGCGAGTATTTACTCATGGAAAAGTCACAAAAAGTGGAGCTACTATTCAGTAGCATCACATTTCTATAAGTAAATACTCGCACTTGTAAGCAAATGCTCGACTTTATACGTTTTAAGTAAATCATTTCATATCTTATACTTATAAGCAAAAGCATTTGCTTTATTTGTTCATATGACCCAATGTGTATTAGGCATTATAAAATAATGTACAATAAAAAAACTAAAATCTTTTTTATAATTATTATTTTTTATTGCAAGTTTTGACGGGTAGTTACTATTTTTTCCCAAAAAGTCAAGGGTATGATATTTTCGAAAAGGCAATTAAATGGCTTCTCAAAAATGTATCGCTCAACTCCTCTTCGAATTTAGGATATTAGGGGTTGCTGTCACCACTGCTAGAGACAAGCATACAAAGTTTACACCTAAGAAACACAGTTTAGATGTTTTTGCATTTTTTTAGACTTTTCATATGGGTGACTTATTCTTTTATTTATTTTATCAAATTATTGGCGTTAAAGGTCTTCAGACATCATGTTGCTAGATCTCCCCTTTCCGGGCTTACGTGCGATGTCGCATCATATGCTTTCCAGGGCTTTGTGGGTGAAAAATCTGAATAATCAAGAATTGTAGCTCCCAGAAATTCCAATGCGTATGTTTAAGTTAAATCAAAGCTATGCATAAATTGACGGCCATCTTCCCAAGAACTGCTACTGGTATTACATACAGGGTTAGTAGAAAAACCGAAACGGTGGATTATCTCAACAACCTTTAATCATAAATAAATCAAATTTTGTGCGAAGGGGTAACTGAATATGAAGAATTTAAAAATTATATTTCCAAGGTTGCAAAATTTATAGATTTCTCTCTAGGTTAGGGAGTTTTAAAATTTTAAATGGAATACCCTATTTTTTATTATTGTATTCAATTGCTTGTATCAACTTTATTATGACCTAATATTATTGTTTCTTTACTCCTGTCAATTTTGAAGATATGGAATTCAGCTTAAATACAGAAACAATTAGATATGATCAATTATCTCAAAAACGATTCTACCGAAATTCGTCCTATACTAAACAGGAAAGTAACTGAACATTTTAAATTCAGAAATTGCATTTGCTATGTTTCATAATTAAATTTTCTTGATCCCTTTCTTTTACTTTTTTTTAAATCTTTAAAACGTCGCAAAAATGCTATTTATAAATTACGAAGGTCCAGTTTCACTCCTGTACTAATTTTGACGAATATTGGTTCGATAGTTTTTTAGATAATTGACAATATCTAGCCGTTTAGAATAGAATGTTATAAGATATATGAATTAGACATTCGAAACACCGAATCCAAGCATGCAACGATGATAAGCCGTATGAGTTCTAAGTTATTCATCTCCTTTGGCAAAGCTTAGCATATATAACACCTCATTGAGGATTGAGTGTTTGTAATTGTGTTGCAAATTGTGCCGTTAATCATTCTTAAACATAGTTCGTGGGTAACGAATATACCACTGGTACAATTAGATGGAATACGTGATTGAATTTGATTATTAAGATGGTGAATTGTAGAATGAATCACTTTGGTACTTTCTTTTACAAATGGTAATGAGATTGGTCGGCACATTCTTGTTGATGATGGCCTATCATTATTCCATATAATTGTACCAGAGGGATAATCATACAATTATTGGTAGTAAACAACAGATAAACAAACTGCTGTCATCACTACGTTCGTTTGTAAAACCAATTTTATACTGTGATTGGTCGGAAGCTCCATCACAGCCACATTTAGAAATTAAAACCAAATTAATAAACTGTTTTCTATCCACAACTTGAAGAAGACGTTTAGAGGTTTTATCTAATAAACTTTGTAAATTTATATCAACTGATGTTTCTGTAATGGTTATTGATTCTTTACTGGGATAACACTAACTTTTAGCTTTTTGAATTTGAAGATAGCTTGGAAAACATTCGTCTCCTCTATCTGTGGATACATTTCTAATATAATTATACTAAAATTTTGTTAATCTTGCAATAACAAAAACGTCTAATGCCTCTTCCTTGCTTAAACTCTTTTCTACAGGCTTTTCTAGGTTCTCGCAAATCGTCTGATCTTTTTAGCCTGTTCTAGATGTTTGTTAAAAAACTCGACAACAAATTGAAAGTCCTTAGATCTAAGTTGTTTTTTTGCAGCAAAGCTTATATGATCTTTTGGCATGTTTCGCACATATTTAGTGTTTCTCCACTTTCGACGCTCGCTTAGAAAATTAAATGTTTTTCTGAAAATTTCGCTTAAAAATTCATTACTTTTAAAATCAAACGAAAACGAAACTCGCTCGTCTAACCATTTTTTATTTTGATTTAAAAAGCGTGGCTTAATTCTGCAAGATTTGTTCCATTTTAGCTGGAGTTGTGCGCAAATTTGTTTTATTTTCTATTTCTAGTACTAAACCTATGTTTTCTTTCTTCAGTATTTCTTTTACTTTTTTAACAGCTAATAAACCTTTTTAAAACCCATTTTTGCTGCTTTTAATTGTAAGTAAAAGTCGCGATTTGTTTGAATTAAATCCATATCAATATTTTTAAAATAAAAAAAATACTGTAATTAAAATATGAAAGGTATTATAAATTATATTATTATGATACCTTAAAACATTTTTTCAAAAACTCTATATAATATTAATATATAATAAAGGTGTTTATTTGTTCACAAGTATATATATGTTTTAAAAATTAAAAAACAAACAATTTAGGAAACCCTATAAATATACTTGCTAGCCACACTTTGATTATAGTAATAAAAATGGGCGTTTTGCGCTTACTCTCAGCATTTGCTTTTTTATAGCTATCTTGGTAGCAAAAAGTAGCAAATAAAAATTATGTTTTCGTGTTTGGTATAGTACTGCAACTTTGTTAATAGTAATGGTAGAGCCAATCCGTTCCAATCTTAAGCTTACCAACTTAGAAAACTTTAAATTTGCTGTATTTTTACATATTTTTTAATTTTGTGATTGCAAATAAACATGGCAATTTGTTTATGTAGACATGTCTCAGAAATAGTGCCCAGGGTATAATAATTACTTGGAAAAAATAAGTGCACATTAAAAAAATAAAATAAAGTATTTTTCTTTTTCTGTTTTTAATAACAGGTTTCGTATTAAAAACAATAAATTTATATTAATTTCGAGTCCCTTTTAGCTGAAAAGAAATGATGTAAGATACTTATTTTGCAAAATTATATTAAAATGGAATTTTTTAGAAAGCTATGGATGCCAAACTACAAAAACATAAAATTGATTTTATTTTTATGTCTCTCACTTTGCATTGGGCCGTTCCACTGTGCAGCGCCTAGCTTCAGAAGAAAGACGCCTTTTCAATTTAGCGTGTGTTTTCTATTTTCCTCGGGGCACCAACACATTTTCTACATCCTCCATGTATAATTACACGTGGTAGCTTAACGAGAGCTCCTTCCAACACGTCGTCGCGACCGAAGACGAACAGAAACGTACTTACTTTGAGTGGTACTTTTCATATTGGCACATGTATGATAAAAATAAAAAAACCGTACTGCCAACATAAATTAAGGCCATATGACGGAAACATGGAGTAGTCACATTTTTTTTTTTTTTTTTTTGATACGTCATAAATGTCAGAGGTCAATTTTATTTTGGTACATCGTAGCCTTCATTATTTTACGGGTACATTTATGTTTTCTGGGTAACATCTACATATTTATAAACTAGTAGTTTTCTTTATACAGTGCATTCCAATAAAAAACGAGCCACCCACTATAATATCGTGTTTTGTAGACTAATAAAAATCCTGAAACACGTCAATTTTTACTTTTAGGGAGACATATTTTTATGTCAAAATTGACTTGTCCAGGGTTATCCCCTCCCCCACCAAAACAAACGTCAAAAAGTTTAAATGGGAAGGTGGTCAGGTAATACCTTGTCTTAAAGGGTTTTAAATTCTCTCTTCAACAGAGTTTAGTTTTTTTACAATCGGTTCAGTAGTGTCCGAGAAATCGTACCCTAAATGCTTGGTGTCTTTAGACCCTGTAACTTTTTATTTTTTAAATGTTAAAATAAAAATGACTTTTTGGGCCAAAATTTACAGTTTTATCGCATTAATGGAACGCTAGATTAAAAATTAAAAAGATTTTAAGGATAGATGTTAAAAAGTTGCCAATAAAGTGTCATTGTACTCGGACAGGCATTGTCTATTTAAATTAATAAAAATAAACCGGGTGTCCCATTTTAAATAAGAAAGTTAAAGTCATTTCCGGCTAAACCGGAAGTAATAGAAAACAACTAAATACATGAAATATTGCATATTTAGGTAATATACCCACGTACTAAATTTTATTTTAATATTTGAAAAAATATAAAAGTTACAGGGGCCAAAGACACCAGGTATTTAGGGTACGTTTTCTTAGAAACTACTGGACCGATTTTGAAAAACTAAAGTCTTTTGAGGAGAGAATTTAAAACCTTTTAAGATAAGGTATCACTTGACCCCCTTTTTCATTTAAACTTTTTGACATTTGTATTGGTGGGGAAAGGGGATTACCTTGGACAAGTTAATTTTGACACAAAAATGTGTCCCCCTAAAATAAAAATTTACATGTTTCAACATTTTTTTATTTATTTATTTATTTATTTATTTATTTATTTATTTATTTATTTAATTTATTTTGTACAAACTTAACAGGTTTTTGATAAAACCCTATTACAAAGTAGGTTATTAACATGCATTTATAACAGTATCAGTATTTACATAATTAGAGCAGAGCATCGGCGACAGTGGCATACAATGCTATAACTATATATTAAAAAATTGTCTTTTGTTGACCTAAAAAACATACCACCAAGAAAAAAAATAAATGAATAGTATGCCAGTGGCACCCGATACCTCTCTTCTTACCATTCAATCTTCTAATATCTACAATCACAGTTTTACAATTATCACAGACACTTTCACAATATTACCTCTCTAAAATGTTTTTTTAATTCACCAAGACTAACAGAAAATATATCACAGTTTTCTTGTAAGTTATTGTAAGTTCTGCACATATTTTGCATTGGAGAGTTTAAAAAACTATTTGTGTTAGACGCACTTACATAAAAGGTCAATGTATTCCTAATGTTATGCGAGGGTACATTAATTTTTATTAAAGCCAAAAAATCAGTATCATCTATTAAGTTATGCAAAATTTTATATAAATACACTATACTAGTAATCATGCGCCTCTTTCGTTTCCAACCCAAAACGCTGTAGTAATTCCTGCTTTGAAACATAAAAATCGTATATTCCCGTATCTTTGTAGTTAAGATACCTCAATAACTTATTCTGCACTCTTTCAACAGTATATGAATGACACTGGTAGTGTGGATGCCATACCACGGAAGCATATTCCAGAAGGCTTCTTACATAGGTAACATATAACTGTTTTATACATTGTACATTTTGAAACCGTTTTGTGTTTCTAACAATAAATCCATACATTCCAGAAGCCCGTCTGGAAACATCTGCAATATGTTTCCGAAAACTCAGATCCGATTCAAAGGTAACACCGAAATCACATGCCTCTTGCACCCTGTCCAGTACCACACCATCCATTCTGTAATTATAAATAACAGGAGACTTTTTTCGTGAAAACGTTAGTACTTTACATTTGTCAATATTAAAATACAGTTTCTTTTCCTTTGTCCATTGAATAACATGGTCTATGCCTTCCTGTAATTTACCGCAGTCATTAACGACATTAACACATGCATACATTTTTAGATCATCCGCAAAAAACAAATATTCTGAATTATTTATGACACTCTTAAGACTATCAATAAACCAAAGAAACAGTAGTGGTCCCAGGTTCGAACCCTGGGGAATCCCGGATGTTGCCAAGTAACTCCTCGATTGAAAACCCCTAACACAAACTCTCTGTTTTCTATTGCTTAAGTAAGACTTAAGCAACAACAATAGTTTACCACATACCCCAAATTCCTTTTCAGCGACATTCAAAAGAACACTATGCAAAACCTTGTCGAATGCCTTTGCAAAATCAGTATATATGACATCAACCTGCTTTCGTTTATCTAGAGCCTCAGATATAAATTGTGTCATATTGATCATATTGCTTATTGTTGAGCGCCTATCTACAAACCCATGCTGCCCATGCGATATTTTTGGTTTTGTCGGAGCATAAATATATTTGTAAATTATGGATTCAAAAACTTTAGCTAGGACTGATAGTATAGATATAGGTCGATAATTTTTTATGTTAGTTCTATCATCTTTCTTTAACATAGGACAAACTCGAACTTCTTTCCAGATATCTGGAAATTTTCTCGTTTTTAAGCTTAAGTTAAATAAAAATCTAAGTGGTTTTATAATAAAGTCCACAAGTGCTCGAACAATATAGGCAGGAATCTTATCTGGTCCTATTGATTTATTTATTTTAGGTTTTTTGACAGCTTCATAGATATCCAACTCAGTCACTGCATCAATATCTAGATTTTCATTACATTTTTCATTCAAAATCAGCTCACTCGCTTCCACTCTTTCCCTATTATACACAGACTCAAAATGCATTGCAAACGAATTTACAATTTCATCCCCATTAGTCATTACACGCTCATTCAAATGCATTTTATGAGGAATCTGTACTGATCCCTTTTTATTATTGATATATTGCCAGAAGGACTTGGAATCCGTGATTATTTCATGTTGAATGTAGTCCAAATACAAAGAGTAAGCTTCATCTATATCCCTCTTAATTTTTGCTCTTAATTAAATAAATGTTTGTCTTAATGTATTGTTATGAGGATATCGCGCACTTTTTTTCGTAGCTTATCTTTTTTCTTTAAGTTTTTAATTATTTCTTTTGTAAACCATGCTGGATACGCTTTACTCTTTTTAGTTTTAGGAACACAAGCATCAAATATGTCATAAATTTTTAAATAAAATTTGTGTACTGCCTCATTTACATCAGTATAGGATTCCAAGTCATTCCAGTCAGCCGCCTGAAACATTTGAACCATGGCATCAAAATCAGCTCTTCTAAAATTATAACTTTTACATTCTTTAGTAGCTATCTCTTTAGTTTTACAATAATTTGTCAATACATTTATGTGCAAAGGGGGATGATGTGGATCAGGAATTACAAAATCAAAGTCGTGCTTATTTACTACACATTCTAGACTTCCTATAATATTGATAGGTATACCAATAACTGAATTGTAGAGTAGTGTATAGTATTTTTTAGTGTATTTTATTTTGTTCTTAATTAATTAAAGTACCGGGTGTCAAGTTATTAATTTACACCCCCTTAAGGTTTTATTTTTTACGTATGAAACAAATATTTATATTACTTTGTTAGGTTAATTTTGTTGTTTCTGAATCAATAACTAGAGTTTTACATTTTTTAATATATACAGGGTAGGACAACAAGTATGATTTTTTTAAAAGGAAAACCCTTTATATTATATCACTAATAAAAAGATCTTTTAAAGGGCTTTAAAAAATACTACATTTAATATATCTTATCTTTTTACCTTCGGAAATATGATCATCCAAATCTCAAGAATAAGTCTAAATTTTAATTACATATACGTAGGTAGAAAGAAATATTATGGCAATAATTGCCCAATAATTTTATTTATGGCCATATTTCCAAAACCATTTAAGATAGACCCATGAAATATGGTATTATTGTAACGATCTTTTAATTATCTTTTATTTGGTAAGTCAATATACAAGGTGTTCCAATTAAAAAAAAACATACTTTTGTCGTACCCTGTATATCTCAAGAGAAAAAAGAATTCTTATGAACCACACAGATACTACAGAATCATCCTAACAAAATGTTATTTTTTTAATTTCTTTCATAGGTACTTTAAAAAATAAAAAAGTTAGGGAATGTAAATTTACTACGTTTCTATGGAAATTAAAAATTATTCTTTAGATCTGCATGGCCATATTTTGAAAACTAATTAAGATAGGTATATGAAATGAGGTATTTTTAAAATATTTTTACAAGATCTTTTTAATGATGAATTATTATATAGGGTGTTCCATTAAAAAAAACATACTTTTTATCGTACCCTGTATATCTTAAGAGATAATTAAAATCTGACTACAAATTCGGAAACCTACAAACCTACAGAGTTAATCCAACAAACTAATATTTTTAATAATTTTCTACGATAAAAAATAAAAAGGTAAGGGGGTGTAAATTTATAACTCGACACGAGGTACAGTCGGTACAGTCTGCTTTTAAATGTAATTTGAATAAATCCACAAATTTAATATTTTCCTTTTTTTAGGGGAGGAAACGCTCCATCATATGTTTACCGTTTACTATCAGAAATGTATCATCCAGACGACTATGAAATTTAACTTTTTAAGAAAATACATTTAATTAATAAAGACGTTTTCTAATATCAAGTTACACCTTGCTGCAGTTTTATTTAGCTTTTAAAACTAAAATTATCTATACTAATATTATAAAGAGGTAAAGTTTGTATCTTTGTTTGTTTGTTTGTTTGTTTGTAGGGGCCAATCTTCGGAAATGCTGAACCGATCATATATTCAGGAGTGTTATAGGCTATATTTTAATGGATGGTATTTATTTGGGTACACGCCAAAATAAAATTAAAAGTACTAAAAAACCAAAAAGAAAAATTTAAACAAGTAAAAAGATAATTAATAATCGACGTTTCGGTGGCAAATCTGTCACCGTTGTCAAGACAAATGGAATAAAAATAATATAAATAAAAACTTACTATTATTTAGGTTTTAAAATTCAAAATTTTTATGTTTTTCTAGGATATTCTGAAAACTTTGACATTAAATGTCAAAACATGTTTGTTTGGTTATAGTGTCATATTGACATAGATAACTGGTTGCTGGTGTATTGATTGTTTATGTTACAAAAAAGGTGAATAGTTAGTTAATTTTTAGTCTTCCTGAAGATACTTCAGTATCAAGCAAAGGCAACCAAGTGTTATTTAAATTAACTGAAATTGATGCTACACAATTATCTTTATTTAATAATATATACGCACTTTCTTTGATTTTGCGTTTTTTAGAACAAGTTTCCTTTGCTAAAATGCTCGAAGCATCCCAGTTTATTCTATGATTGTTATCAAATGCGTGTTGGCAGATTTTTGATTTATGAAATTCTGTGTTTTTAATGTATGATCTGTGTTCTTTTATGCGTTTGGCTAATGGTCTACAAGTTTCACCTATATAAAACTTATTGCATTCGCAAGGTATTTTATAAATGACATTTTTTGTATTTTCATTTAAGTTGTATGGTTTTGTTTTTGTTAATTGAGATCTGATTGTGTTTTGTGTTTTAAAGATTGTGCGAATATTAAATTTATGCCCTATTCGTTGAATTTTATTTGATAGTCCGGGAATGTATGGTAAAAATAAATTTGTAATAGGTCTATTTTGATTTTGTCTTATAACTGGAGTTTCAAATTCAAGGAAACAATTATTTATAAAATCAAGAGGATAATTATTTTGAATTAAAATATTTTTAAAAAATCTTTTTCAATATTTATATTTTGATTAGAACAAATGACTTTAATTCTATCAAATAGACTTTTTACAACTCCGTTTTTAACCATTATTGGGTGATTTGAGTTAAAATTTAAGTATCTATTTATACAAATAGATAGTAGGTTTTCTGTAGATTTTTGTTTCAAAATTGTTTAAATCTTTTTTATTAAAATGTCAAGAAATGGTAGTTGTGAGT
This sequence comes from Listronotus bonariensis, assembly GCA_014170235.1. Taxonomy (NCBI): domain Eukaryota; kingdom Metazoa; phylum Arthropoda; class Insecta; order Coleoptera; family Curculionidae; genus Listronotus; species Listronotus bonariensis. The sequence goes on from JACEGR010002844.1 coordinate 46,864, forward strand.
TGTTTTCTTTTTCTAACGTAAACTTAATTGTTGGTTCTTGTGTATTAATGTGTGTTAAAAAATTATTTAAACAGTGTTCGTCATGTTGGTATATAGAAAAAATGTCATCTATATATCTCCACCAAACTAAAGGTTTAGGTATATTGATAATTTTTTACAAAATTTGATTCAAAGTTTTCCATAAAAATATTACTTAATAAAGGTGATAAAGGTGAACCCATAGCCATGCCAGAGGTTTGTTTATAAAAATCGGTGTTATATTGAAAATATGTTGTTTTGACACAAAAAGTTAAAAGCTCAAGAATAGTGTTTATGCTTAATTTTGTTCTTTCGCCAAGATGGACATCATTTTCTAATTTATTTCTAACAATATTTAATGTTTTATTTACTGGGACATTTGTGAATAAACTAACAACATCAAAACTTACCAGTGTATTATTTGGATCAATATCTATGTTTGATAATTTCTCTAAAAAATGTTTAGAATTTTTAATGTATGTATCAGTGTTGTTTACCAAAGGATCTAAAATGGTAAGTAAAAATTTTGCTAATGGATGTGTAGGTGATTTTATACAACTTACTATAGGACGTAATTTTGTAGAAAATTATCAATATAAACCTTTAGTTTGGTGGAGATATATAGATGACATTTTTTCTATATACTAACATGACGAACACAGTTTAAGTAATTTTTTAACACACATTAATACACAAGAACCAACAATTAAGTTTACGTTAGAAAAAGAAAACAACTCACAACTACCATTTCTTGACATTTTAATAAAAAAGATTTAAACAATTTTGAAACAAAAATCTACAGAAAACCTACACATACAAATAGATACTTAAATTTTAACTCGAATCACCCAATAATGGTTAAAAAGGGAGTTGTAAAAAGTCTATTTGATAGAATTAAAGTCATTTGTTTGAACAACAAGAACAGAGAAAAATATAATTAACGCCCAACAGAGTCGCGGTCGGCTAGTAAAGTATAAAAACGTACGAATTTAAAAGTAGCATTTAAAAAAGGTAACAAACTATAGAGATGCAATTTTATCCTTGCACGTTTGCAAGTCGCCAAGTGAAAGCCGTAAATTAAAAAAATAATAATAATTGCTAAGTATATTTCCATATCTCTTGGCTAGTGAAAACCAAATTTTAAACAGAAATACCGATAATAATTTTAACCAATAAATAAAAAATGTTTTGGACATATTTTCATATCAGGTTTTTTTTAATGGAGAATAATCCGCTAAAGTTAGTTGTTTCTGGACACCCTGTATAAACCGAATTTTCGAAAAGTGGTTCCTCTATTTCTCTGATAACTTTTTTCCTCTTAAATAGAAAAATCAAATTTGTTATGTCAATATTTGACATAAATGTGCATTGGTTGATCCTGTTTTCTATTACTTGCAGTTTCAAAATTTTAAATGGTACGACGGGTATATTTTATATTATTTCGATAGCATATCGTCGGCGATACTGTAAAACCACGAATCTACCATAGGTAAAAACCGCGTATCTGCGATTGATCGAATTTTACACGGAAAAGTTAAAACCTTTTATTATAGTTACTTTAAGGGCAAATTAGCCAATTTTTACTAATTAGTTAAAGTAATAATCGATTTATCTGTATTTTTACCATAGATTATCTGTTTTGGCTACCAATCGGGATATTATTTAGAATGCTCGCGAAATGAAAAATCAGCCAGTTTTCAGAGACGCGGAATTATCCAATACTAGTAACGTGGATTTGCACTATCCCCGACGATATGACATTCTGAATGCAATAACACCTTCCATGTTTTTTTACCTTTTTGACATCCCACGAAGGCATATGCCTAAATACCAGAGTACCGTGGGTGTCGGGTTATTAGATGTTTAACCCATCGTTCCCCCTGTTCCGTCAACGTTGTCCAAGCACTGAAACATGCAGTTATGCATTTCACAGCACCTTTTAGACAACGCGGTAGTGCCACCACTGTCGTTATTTTTAAATAACTACTACCTAAATATGTCTCCCCCGCTGGGAATCGAACCGGCGACCTCTGGCTTCCCATTTCCATTTTTATCAGCATACCTCATAGAGGCATCTGATTCGTTTATTAATTACATTTTATCATTTTATAATTACAATACATATCTCTATTTATTACATTTTATTTGATCTTTGCGCTTAACTTGGGCGGTCCCTTGTTTTGCACGGATGTGCCTGGCTTGGAAAAAAATCCTCATCAGGGGGCTGGTGTTGACCCTAGGAGACACTGTATTGTGTAGTGCTAGTTATGTGTCACTTTCCGCTAAAGCTCCGAGTGTTCTTACAGAGTTTACAGTAGAGTTCCTGTTTATGTAATTATTTGTATTTTTTGGATCAATATTACGTATTTTATTACAGGAAAAAATAGACAAAAAACCTGTTTTATATTTAGTTTTAAGAAATTTAGCGCTAAGCATAGAGTTGTTAATAGCTTGCTATATGCAGAGCTTTATATTTATAGTTTCGATTTTCAACGGGCATTGATATTGTTAATTTATTAATGGAATGCTAATGGTTTGTTTTAATTGTTTGATTATTTATGGGGGTATTTGTTCTTGATATAGTGGCAGTCTGTAGTAGAGCGACTTGTGTTTTACGTTATCGTTTATTCTTGTATTAGTTAGATTTCTTGTTAGGTTAGAATTGTTAATTTTTGTGATGTAGAATTTGTTGGATATATCTATTAAATAATTTTTTAACATTGGTGGGATTGCTGACTTAGGAAGGATTTTTGGAGTGTGTGATTGACGTGGGACACGAACCTGAGTCTTTAGTCAATCACGACTTCGAAGTATTTAAGTTTTTGGATACTTTTATGGGATTGTTATGAATTTTAATGGGAATAGGGATCTTATTGTTTGTGAATTTTCTTGTTAGAATTATGCAATCAGTTTTTACTGTTAATCCCTATTTTCCATTTTTCATAATATGGGATAAGGTGGTGTGTAAGTGATATTGGACATGAGCCCTGGCTACGCTCGCCGAAAATGAACTGGCGTAGACCAGCGTGTCATACGAACATAGCCAAGGCTCTGGCTTCGAAGATCAAAGCTCTGTCCACTGCGCCACTGGGGATGTTACTTATTGACACTTCTGTTGCTGTCATTTTGTTTTAAATTTTATTTTAGAGAGAAATAGTTAAGCTAAGCCGGTGAATTTTAGATCAAAAAATAGGAAATAAATATATATGCAATTTACTTTTATCTTATTTAATGTAATTTTTGTTATTAGTTTTTGCGTGCAAGTTAAAAAAATCACATGGGCCCTATAGCCAATAATCTGGAGTATTTAATAAAATTTAAAATTTTTAAATTAGAGCTTTTTGCTGGCACCATATGGTCCCTGTAGGCGTTAATGGGTTAAAAACGCCCTATACAGGGTGTCCCACCGGGAACTGCTGCGATCGATTTCTTGAGAACGCTTTGGAAAATTTTGAAATTTTGATAACATTATAAAGTTAGTGGGGGACATACAACTAAAATATTTTGCCAGCTCTACCACTTCCGTTTATACCGGAAGCTTGTGTCAACTTCCTTATTTTAACCCTATATATTAATTATTTTTTAGATTATGCGTTAAATTCTAAACATAATTTATGTATAATGTTCTATACCTAAGTCCAACCGTTTTTGACTTATTTTAAATTTTATGTCAAAAATGACGTTTGCAAGCCATTACATAACCAACAAATTCTTCCAAACAAAAACCTTTATTATGGGTTGCGGTTGGGTTCCTTGTAAAAAAACTTCTTTAGTAGACTGTTTTGATATTTTTACAATAAATAAATACAGAGTGGTCAAAACTAATCGTTGAAAATTCTCACGACAAAAACCTTAAAAGTAATTTTGTTAAATGGAAACCCTTTTCTTTTATTACCCTATCCTATTAGGCATTAAAAATAAGGATAAGTTTGTAAAAAGATGTCTATTTTAAAAATTAATAGTTTTTGAAATATTAACGATTTATTATTTATTTATTCTAACAATGCATTAAGGTACGGGTAGGTACGGGGTATTTAGCTGTTACGCCGCATTTTGTTGTTAAGGCCAACTAAAAGCAAAACTAAGCCGTATTTAAAAGCATTGTTTGATAAAAAATAAATTGTTAATATTTCGAAAACTATAAAATTTTGAAATAGACATCCTTATACAAACGTATCCTTAATTTTGATGCTTAATAGGATAAGGTAAAAATATAGGGGTTTCCATTTAAAAAATTGACTTTCAAGGTTTTTGTCGTAATAATGTTTAACGATTATTTTTGGCCACTCTGTATTTATTAATTGTGAAAATATTAATACAGTCTGCTGGAGTAGTTCTTTCTCTACAAGAAATCCAACCCCAAACTCATTTTAAAGGCTTTTGTTTAGAAGAAATTGATGGGTATAAATGGGTTGCAATGTCATTTTTGACATAAAATTTAAAATAAGTCAAAAACGCTTGGACTTAGGTAAAGAACATTATTTATAAATTATGTTTAGAATTTTGGGCAGGATCTAAAAAATAAATAATATATAGTGTGTTCCATATAAAATAAGGAAGTTGACACCAACTTCCGGTATAACCGGAAGTGGTAGAGTTGTCAAAATACGTTAGTTGTATGTCCCCCACTGACTTTATATTGTTGCCAAATTTTCAAAATTTTCCAAAGCTTACTTTTGAGAAATCGATCGCTGCAGTTCCCGGTGGGACACCCTGTATAAAGGGTGTTTCTAAAAGGTGCGGACAAAATACTACAGCATTAACAAAAATAATAATAACAATAACACCACCTAGGCTACTAAAAAGGACTTTTACTCCTTTATTAATATTTGGAATTACCCAGTTTTTTAAATCCAATTTATAATGCCAATTTTGTTAAAATGTTATTGTTATTGGACTTAGGTATAGAACATTATACATAAATTATGTTTAGAATTTAACGCATAATCCAAAAAATAATTAATATATAGGGTTAAAGTAAGGAAGTTGACACAAGCTTTCGGTATAACCGAAAGTGGTGGAGCTGGCAAAATATTTTAGTTGTATGTCCCCCACTAACTTTATAATGTTACCAAAATTTCAAAATTTTCCAAAGTGTTCTCAAGAAATCGATCGCTGCAGTTCCCGGTGGAACACCCTGTATAAAGGGTGTTTCTAAAAGGTGCGGACAAAATACTACAGCATTAACAAAAATAATAATAACAATAACACCACCTAGGCCACTAAAAAGGACTTTTACTCCTCAATTCTAACGATATCGTACTCTTAGAAGATCTGTATTGCCTAGCCAGTCTCCTCGTTGACATTCCAATCTGGTTTTTGCTCTTCTCACCAATCTCTCTGACCTCTGTGCGGTAAATGCACGTGGTCTTCCACTTTTGGGAGATTCAGACATGGTATTCCGTGCTCGCACTCCGCTATTGTTCTATAAATGGTTCTGCGTGAAATGTTTTCATTCTGGAATATTCCACAGATTTCAGCTTTGGGTATCCGCCCAACTAACTTGTAGATACTTTTTCTTATTTCTAATTTATACGACATCTTAAAGCGAAAACTTCAAAATAAATAAATCTCAACTGCAGTAAATAAAGTAAATAAACTTTTGTTTTCAAAGGCAATTTGATATTATTTTGTTTTTGTTAAAATTAAGGACAATGAGTTTTGTGCCAAAAATTTTAAGACATACGTTAAAGAGATAAAGCTTGTAACATTTTTTGTTTGTTTGTAGGGGGTAATCTTCGGAAATTTATTAAACCGATCATGAACATTATTTCAAAATCAGAAAGCTACCCTATTCAGGAGTTTTAGATTAGATTAGCTTAAAGGTGGATTGTAATCCTCTAACACTGCAACCTGCTCAGGTTTATTATGTATTCTCCATCCCTATGTTAGAGCACACTATCCACACCTGTCTTTTTAATCAGACTCCACAAGCTTGAAACTGGCTCCTTGGTAAATGTTGCTGCTTTAGGTTTTTCTCACCCAGCCTTGCAAACCGCAGACGGCAAAGGGCTTCACAGTAGCACCATATGTGTTCAGCGATTTCTTCTTCTTCTAACCAGAACCTGCATAGATTTTCTTCTGCCAGACCTATTGTTTCCAGGTGTTTATTTAGTCTGCGATGACCTGTTAGTTGACCCACTATAATTCTTACTGCCGTTTCGTTTTGTAATTCAGAAGGTCTTTCGTAAATTCCGGCGAGTATGCCTTTATGATTTTTTCGCCTGCATGCTGTCCTGGTGTTCTTATCCACCAGTCTTGGGATTCCCTCATGATCCATGATCTAATAGATGACCTTACTTGGAATGACGAAATACCACAGTAGGGCTCGGGGCTTACCATTGCCCTGCCAGCACCCTCTTTTACCAGTTTATTGGCTTCCTCATTGCCCTGGTGTCCCTCATGGACTGGTACCCAGGCAATATAGTTAGCTTGTTGGACGCACCCACCTCTTCCAGGTCGGTTACGCAGTCCTGCACCAGCTTACGGCTGATGTTGCATGAACTGACCGCCCTGATAACTGCCTGGCTGTCCGAATAAATTACTATGGTTTTACCCATGTAACTTCTTTTGGTAATTTCCCTAGTACATTGTTATATGGCTACAATTTCCGTCTGGAACAGTGTAGGGTGTTGTCCAAGACCGATGTTTATTTTCGTCCTCGGTTTGTCTCCATATATACCTGCTCCGACTCCTTGGTCCGTTTTGGAGCCATCTGTATACCAAATTAGGTCAGCTTTAACAGGGAAGCCTGCCTCCCAGTCCTTTCTATCTGGTATAATTGTTTGAAAACCTTTGTTTAGCCAATAGCTTGGTACGATTTTGTCTGAAGGCATCTTACACAGTGAGTTGACTTCTTGGTCCTCCTTGAATCTCCATTGTATGGCCCTTTTCTGTCTTATAATAGGACTCTGGCCTTGTTTGAGGCAGTATTGTACCGCTTTTACTTTACCCTGGATGAATATGTGAAGTGCGGTTGGTTAAGCAGCACTTCCAGAGCTGCAGTAGGGGTCGTTTTCATGGCCCCAGTAATACATAGACAAGCAAGTCTTTGTATACTTTGTAATTGCCTTGTTGCAGTCTTTTGTAGCGTCTTTGCACCCCAGGCAATTGAACCGTAGGTTATCATTGGTCTAACAACCATTTTGTACATCCACAGGTTCGTCTTCGGGCTGAGTCCCCAATTTTTGCCGCAAAGTCTTTGGCATCTACCCAGGGTAATTTTTGCCTTCTGAGTGACTTTGCTTAGGTGTGGTCCCCAGGTCAATTTTTGGTCAAAGATGACTCCTAAATATGTGACCTCTTTTAAAAGGGGATTTCCACTTCTGTTTGCGCCATTCATCAACGATGTCTACGGCGTTCTCATTCTGCCTGATATGTATCCTAGATGACCCCCACTGAGCACAATGACCAGGTCATCCGCATACCCTAGGCAGTTGTACCTTTCACCAGTCAGTTTGTTAAGAAGTTCGGCGAGTAAACGCCTAACAGTGGGCAGCCCCTTCCAACTTTAGCCTCCATTGTTACTGCGCCTAGGGTGGATCTAATGACCCTATTCCTCAGGTTGGCTTCGATCTAGTTGCAGACCGTGTCGGGGATACCTTTGTTCCTTAGCGCGTTCATAAGTGTAAAAGTTGGTACGTTGTTGAACGCGCCTTTTATGTCCAAGAGTCCAGAAGTCTGTTTAGATCGTCTAGTGCTTGATCCACAGGCATTCCTGGTTGGTACGCGTATTGGCGCTTGTTCAGAGGATTCGTTTTTAGGTGTTCTCTCTGATGTAGAGGATAGACTGATTGGTTTATATGACTTAGGTGTTCTGTCTAAAGATTTGTCTACCTTGGGATGACTTTTACTATATTTTGGGTATGTCGCCCCAGGCTACACATGCTCTAAAGATTGTGCATAAGTGTGGCATTAGAATGTCCTGTCCTTTTTGTATCAACACTGGGAAGATTCCATCTAGGCCGGGCGATTTGAACGGCTGAAATCCGCCTAAAACCCATTTGATGGAGTTATAGTTTAACACCTCAGCTGCTTTTTTCCAATCCACTTTCTTCGGGCGTTTCGGCCTCTCTGAATTAGCCTTGTTGAGTTGGTGATTATTAAAGAGCCTGGGAAATGTGTCTTTATTAGCAGCTTCAGGCTCTTCTCCATTGTACTCTCGTATGAGCTATCTTCTCTCTTTAGCAGGCTGGGTTCTTGATCGGTGCCCCTTTTGCCATGATTCTGTGCACATGAAAATATTATGAATAGGGTTGTTGGGATTGGCAGAAACCCTTGCATCGTACGATAGCAAAAGGTATTCTCTTCGAAGAATAAAGGCATCTTTTGGGCTTCATAATGCATAGATACAACAGGGCTTGATCTAAAGGCACCTAAAAAGATTCGTATAGCTGCATTTTGGACTGTATTAAGAGTTTTTAGGTTAGATTTGCTGGCACTTGAGTATACTATGCCACCATAATCTATTATAGAGCGAATTAGAGCTCTGTACATTCTAAGAAGAACTTTTTGATTTACTGCTTTTAATAGAAAATTTTTATTGAATGACAGCATGTTTCCAGAAAGATTAATTTCGTCCAACTTATTAAATATGTGTGGCTTCCAGGTAGTATTAAAGGCACTTTTAATGTCAAATATTATAGCTACAACGTCTTGTTTGGCAGCAAATGCATCAGCTATTTCAGTTTGAAGGAGAACGTAATTATCACAAGTACTTCGGTATAGTCTAATCAAGATTGTGCTGGGCTTATAAGATTTTGTTTTTTAACGTACCAAATCAAACGTTTGTTTATCATTTTCTCCAATAGTTTGCACATTGTACAGGTAAGAGCAATGGGTCTAAAGAATTTTGGTTTAATAGATGAAGTGTTATTTTTTCGGAAAGGTAAAATTATAGATTGACGCCAAATAGTTTTGATTTACCCATATTTTGTTATATAGTTGTAAAAGCTTATTAACGCTTTCCTTAGAGAGATTTTTAATAAAAATAAAGGGGATATCGTCTGGACCAGCTGCTGAATTTTTGCTAGTAGAAAGTGCATTTTTGGGTAAAAGGCAAGTTAAGTTCTTTTGAGTTAGATAACCTTTTTTGGGGTTTTTGTTTTGAGGTCTGTCGAATGTTGTTATTTTGGGATTTTACTTGAAAGTGGTTGGCAAAAATGTTGGCTATGTCATGACTATTTGTGATAATTTCATTATTGTGTTGTACTCCAGCTATTTTGCAACTAGTGTTGCGCCCTTGTATTTGTTTTATTTTGTTTCAAACCCGTCCAGAAGGTGTATCTGTTGTTATTGTATTTACATAAATATTCCATGACTTTGTTTTGCTTTCCTTCAATATAGTTTTGGATTTAGCTTTTTATAAAAGATATTAAATCAGCTTGTGATCGAGTTCTTTTGTAACGGTTTAAAGCCTTTGGCATTCGTGGACAGCCGTTTCACATTCTTCGTTCCACCAAGGCACAATCTTTTTCGAGGGGTTTATTTTAAACTTTCCGATATGCTTTGCCGATATAATTATACATCCGACAAATTGGTCTGTAGATTCATCTACGTTTTCGGAAAAGCTAAGTTGATCAGTAGGTGTTTTTGCATACTGGCTGAAGTTGTCCCAGTTTGCATGTAATATTCTCCACTTGGTAATAGTTCCTAAAGGGTTTTGATTGTTATCTGAGATAATAATTGGAATGTGGTTACTGTCGTATAGACTATCTAAAACGCTCCAACTTAACAGAGAATTTGTTCTTGAATCACAGAAGCTAAGATCAAAGGTTGAAAAAGTACCAGAAGAGCTATTAAAGGGTGTATTACATCCTGTATTGAAAAGGAATAGATTTGTCTTATTTATTGAGTTTTCTATGATTTTTCCTCTATCAAAAGTTCGGCTTGAGCCCTAAAGTACATTATGTGCATTAAAGTCACCAACGAAGAGAAAGGAATTAGGTAGCTGGTTTACTAAATCGTTAATTTGAGCTTCGGTTAGTTATGGTTTGGTGGGATATATATATATATATATATATATATATATATATATATATATATATATATATATTTTTTTTGAAAAATTTGTTTTCTGAACCCTTGAACTATATTCTTAGTTTAAATTCTTGGGATTTAGGTCCAAACTGAAAATTAAAAGGTGTTTTTAGATTTTCATTTTATTAATTTTTTCAAACGTTTCGGCATTATGCCTTCTTCAGTGAATTTATCTAAAAACTAAATGACAAAGTTGCTTTTTACATTATTAAAATTAATATTACGAGTTATTTTTTTCCTTGATTTTACATTAACATTAAAAATATAATTTTGTTTTTGCTTACCTTGAAAGGAAATTAGTCCAATTGTGTCAGTTTTTTCAATTAAAAAATACATATATCTACACTAAAACAATACAAACATTTTAAAACTTAAGACATGTACAGTTAAAATTTGTTATTAATACTGAAAAAGCAAGAAGTTCTCTTGGTATTTGATAAAAGGATAAGAATTCAAGAAACGGATTTTTGTTATTATTAATATATGTGAAAATATTTAATTATTTTTTACCCTTTTTGGTACTTGTTGTTTTTATTTAAAATTATATGGAATAATGCAAAACAATTTATTTAATTAGAAATGTGATATTATTTTTATTTAATTTTTTTAACTTTTAAAGAGTGAAATAGAAAACATTGGCTTGGTACTTATATTATGTATCTAATTAATGACGTTATAATAACATTGACTTAATGTTTTTATGTCTGTGTTAGCATTAATAGAGTGTTTATGTTTTTTTATAAAAAGCATTTCTAAAAATTCCCTTTTCTTGTGATTGGGTTCTGTTTTTAAAATTTTCGTATCGTCATAGTTAAAGGTATGCTTTTTTCACATTCATGTTTCGTTAATGCCGTTTTGTTTTTCTTGTCGTATTTATGACCATTTAACCGGTTTTTAAGATATTGTGTAGTTTGGCCGATATAAACACCTGGGCAATTGTTACACGGTATTTGGTATATAGTGTGTGTCTTTTGATGTTTAGGAGTTTTGGTTTTAAGTGTGCTAAAGAATTTTTTTTGAAGAATGTTGTGACTTTTGTGGCAAATGTCAATATTGTGTTTTTTAAGTTAGATTGCAAGTTTTCTGATAAGCCCTGAACGTATGGGATCGATAAGTAGTAATTTGATTTTTCACGCGCTACATTGTGGTTGGAGATATTTGCTAATTCTAGCCTATTTTTGAAAATTATATTTATTAGTTTGCCTGGGTAGCTATTTTTAATAAGAATATCTTTAGCTTTTTTAATAGCTTTAGCTTGGTGTTCCCGACTGCTAAGTTTTATGGCTCTATCAGCCAAACCAACAATTACCGACTTTTTTGGGACATTGGGTGTTGTGAAAAATAATTGATGTACCTGCCAGACCAGGTTTTTTTGTGTACCATTCTGTTTTAATAGTGTTTTTGTCGTTGTGTAATGTTAAATCTAAAAAGTTTATTGTATTATTATTTTCTAATTCTATGGTAAATTGAAGTTTTTCATGAAAGGAGTTGAAACAATTTAAAATATAATCCGATTTATTCTTTGGAATTACTGTTAGGCTATGCAAAAAATTAATAAAACAAATGCTTTTCTTAAAAAACATCCAAATTTAAAGATACTTAGACCGGATAAATCAAATAAAACCGTAATTATGGAATCTAAAGAATATGACAATAAAATGGAACGACTTTTGGACGACCCCAGCACATATAAAAAAATAAATAGCGACCCAACTAATGTATTACAAAAGAAAAACAACGATCTTATTAAATACTGGGAAAATAAAAATTACATATCACCTAATACTGCAAAAATTGGAAAATCCAAAACGCTCAAGCTTCTAAAATTTACGGGTTACCCAAATTGCACAAAGATGGTATTCCAATGCGCCCTATTGTATCGTGTGTACAGTCCCCACTAAGTAATTTATCTAAATATCTCAAAAACATACTCAAAAACATTATTAATAAAAGTAACACTTATATTAAAGACTCTTGGGATTTCAAAGAAAAAATTACAAATATCCACATACCAACTGATCACATTCTTATATCCCTTGACGTAGTCTCTTTGTACACAAACGTACCAATAGATCTTGCTCTTGGAATTATTACAAAAAGTGGGACGAAATTAAAAATTATACAGACATACCAATGGATGAATTTTTAAAAGCCATTGAATTAACCTTAAAATCTACATATTTTATGTATAAGGATAATTTTTATAAACAAGTGGAAGGATGTGCAATGGGCTCTTCTATATCTAGCGTCATAGCTCAAATTGTCTAAGAAGAGCTTGAAAGTAAAGTTATCGCGGAATTGGATTTTCAAGTTCCTTTTTTCTTCAGATATGTTGATGACTGCCTAACAGTAATTCCAAAGAATAAATCGGATTATATTTTAAATTGTTTCAACTCCTTTCATGAAAAACTTCAATTTACCATAGAATTAGAAAATAATAATACAATAAACTTTTTAGATTTAACATTACACAACGACAAAAACACTATTAAAACAGAATGGTACACAAAAAAAACCTGGTCTGGCAGGTACATCAATTATTTTTCACAACACCCAATGTTGCTATTAAAAAAGCTAAAGATATTCTTATTAAAAATAGCTACACAGGCAAACTAATAAATATAATTTTCAAAAATAGGCTAGAATTAGCAAATATCTCCAACCACAATGTATATAGCGCGTAAAAAATCAAATCACTACTTATCGATCCCATACGTTCAGGGCTTATCAGAAAACTTGCAATCTAACTTAAAAAAACACAATATTGACATTTGCCACAAAAGTCACAACATTCTTCAAAAAAATTTTTTAGCACACTTAAAACGAAAACTCCTAAACATCAAAAGACACACACTATATACCAAATACCGTGCAACAATTGCCCAGGTGTTTATATCGGCCAAACTACACAATATCTTAAAAACCGGTTAAATGGTCATAAATACGATAAGAAAAACAAAACGGCATTAACGAAACATGAATGTGAAAAAAGCATACCTTTAACTATGACGATACTAAAATTTTAAAAACAGAACCCAATCACAAGAAAAGGGAATTTTTAGAAATGCTTTTATAAAAAAACATAAACACTCTATTAATGCTAACACAGACATAAAAACATTAAGTCAATGTTATTATAACGTCATTAATTAGATACATAATATAAGTACCAAGCCAATGTTTTCTATTTCACTCTTTAAAAGTTAAAAAAATTAAATAAAAATAATATCACATTTCTAATTAAATAAATTGTTTTGCATTATTCCATATAATTTTAAATAAAAACAACAAGTACCAAAAGGGTAAAAAATAATTAAATATTTTCACATATATTAATAATAACAAAAATCCGTTTCTTGAATTCTTATCCTTTTATCAAATACCAAGAGAACTTCTTGCTTTTTCAGTATTAATAACAAATCTTAACATTATCATAATCAAAATTATGATTAGTTTTTAAATGGTGATCGACAGCAGCGGATGTATTTTTGCCTAGGCGACAATCACTTTTGTGCTGTGTAATTCGCTGTTTGAGCCACTGCGATGTTTGACCTATATAACAGCCCTGACACTCCAAACAAGAAATCTGATAAATAACATTAGTACTGTACAAATGAGGAGTTTTATCTTTAACTTTAGAAAAAAGGTTATCGTTTTTTAACAAATTGTACTTTGCAATTTTTATGTGTTTAAAGTCCTTAAAGAGAGATACAATTGAGTGGGTTAAGTTGTTTATAAAGGGAAGTTTCTTAAATTTTATTTGTTCTTCGTAAGGCTCCTCTGTTGGACCATCATAAAAGTTTGAATTATAAATTAGTTTTTTTAAGATATGTTTTGGATAGCCATTGTTAACGAAAATGTCGAATAGGTTTCTCAAATTATGCTTGATAAAACTACCATCACTGATGTGTGTAACCCTGTTTTTCATTGCAATGACAGTATTATATTTTTGATTTTTAGGGTGATTAGAGTGATAGTTTATAAATCTATCAGAGGCAGTCGGCTTTCTGTACCAATCCAAAATGATTTTATTATTCGATGTTCTTATTAATTAAACTATTTATTAATTGTGTCTAAGAAAGGTACACTGCGCTCATTTTCAGTCTCGATAGTGAACTGCAAACTAGCACTAAAAGAATTAAAAGTGTCCAACGTAGTTTGAATACTATCGGAGGTAGGTACTGCACAAATTATATCATCAACATATTTGTAAATAAAACCCACATTAAACGGTAACATAGGAATAACATTATCCAACAGATGATCCAGAACAATTGTAGCCAAAATAGGACTTATTGGAGCTCCCATCGGTGTTCCAAAAATCTGTCGGTAGAATTTTGTATTGAAACTAAAATATGTATTATTAAATATAAAATTAACGAGTCGCAAAAAATTTTCCATTGAGAGTGTCGTATGATCCTTAAGAATATCCCACTTTATTCTCAAAATATCAATAACTAGATTACAAGGAAGATTGGTAAACAATGAAACGACGTCCAATGAAATTAACTCATAGTTTTCTGGTAACACAAAACCATTAATGGTATTTACAAAAGAAAAAGTATCCTTAATGTTGTAATCGGTTAGATTTTCAAAAGCATTTTTTAACACGTTAGCTAAAAATTTTGACAAATTGTAAGTTGTAGAGTTAATTGAACTCACAATGGGTCGAAGGGGTATATTCGGTTTGTGGATCTTTGGTAGACAGTATAATTTAGGAAAAGATGAATTGTAAATCATTAATTGTTTTGCAAGTTGTTCGTTAATTTCGTTTTTATTTTTTAAATTTTTTATTAAATCGTTGTAATATTTTTGTATAGACGCGGTGGGATCTTTTTCTAATTCAGTGTATGTGGAAACGTCCCGTAACAAAATCTCTTTTTTGAGTATACTCAACCCTATCCATAGCAACAGTACAACCCCCTTATCGGATTGCAAAATATAAAGATCAGGATGTAATTTTAAAAAAGCTTTTGTTTTTTGAAAAGTTAAGTTTGCAGTAGACGGTTGTTTAGATTGGGAGCTATTTAAAAAATTGGTAACTATGTTAGTAGTTCTAGCTCTTAATATATCTTTGGCATCACTTGGTACATCTTCTATGATGTTTTCAACATCAGCCAAAAAAATATCTAACCTTAGGTCTTTTTTGGTGCATGGTACACCAAACTTGGGTCCCAGAGAAAGAAAGTCAGAGATATCTTGTGGTATGTCAGTGCTAGAAATATTTTTAAACCATGCGCTGTTATCTACAAATAACTGATCATGTCTTGGATTTATTTCCCTTAATTTTTCAAATTTACTTATGTTTCTTTGTTTAACTACATTAAAAGTCTTATTGAAGGTTTGTTTTAATCTTTTTTCGTACTCAATTAAAATATGTGTAGGAACACATATGAGAAACCTATTCGACATTTTCGTTAACAATGGCTATCCAAAACATATCTTAAAAAAACTAATTTATAATTCAAACTTTTATGATGGTCCAACAGAGGAGCCTTACGAAGAACAAATAAAATTTAAGAAACTTCCCTTTATAAACAACTTAACCCACTCAATTGTATCTCTCTTTAAGGACTTTAAACACATAAAAATTGCAAAGTACAATTTGTTAAAAAACGATAACCTTTTTTCTAAAGTTAAAGATAAAACTCCTCATTTGTGCAGTACTAATGTTATAAACTTGTCTAATAAGTAGACGCTGGTTTCCTATGCTATTCACCACGACTCGATACAGCCTCACTGAGGAGTTCCTGTAAGACAGGCCAAACCGGTCTGGGGAGAGAGTCGTGGTGGATAGCATAGAAAAGCAGGACGTTTTCTTTTAACTGTCTTTAAAGGGAGTAAAATATTTTGTATATATATATATATATATATATATATATATATATATATATATATATATATATATATATATATATATATATATATATATATATATATATATATATATATATTGTGATATTTTGTCGACACCATACATTTACTGCTATTGGTTCTAGATCTGTGGTAATGTTTAGTCTTTGGGAGAAAAAATCAGTTGATACAAATATTGAGGTTCCTTCGCTGGCTCGTTCCAATTCGGTTCTAAGTTGGTGATAACCTTCATAGTACTTAATATACGGTGCATGGTTTTCTTTAAAATGTGTTTCCTGTAGGCATATGTCAGGTTTATTTTCTGAAACAGGCTGGTGTATTCGTTGTAAGCGTGGATAAAATCCATCGCAGTTCCATTGTATAAGATTGAATGAAATTTTAATATGGTAATTTTTCAGATAGTTGTAACTAGAATAGTCTGAGTGTTTTTCTTCGCTTAAGTTTATTGATGTTTGGGATAATACATTTGATATACTTCCTACTTTAGGTTCTTCTGAGGCAAGTTGTAATTTTAGTTTCTTGCAAAATCGTGTAAATCTATTTTAAATTCATCTTTCATTCAAAGCCGGGTATATATTATACATTGGTTAAAAGACTTTTAATGTCCTTAGAAAATTTTAGAGCTTCTTAATAAGGGTTGTTATTGTCGTATGTATTTTCTAAGAACGCTATGAAGTTTTCAGCTGGTATTATAAAGTCTTCAGGGACATTTTTATATTTTTCCTTTATAATCATTTTTGTACTTTCAGACAATCCTCTTTTTGGAAATTGCCCATTTTACGTATTGTTTTGGTTGATTTATTGGGTTTTTGTTTGGTAGTGGAGGTGCTGGGTGGTGGCATGTTTGAGTCTTCTGGTAGAATAGCAGGGAAGTCTTCACCTAGGTGACCGGTCTGATCGCTTGGAGTGGGGAGGTCTAAAAGTTGAATCTTTTGAGATTGTAATTGTGTTGCATATTCCACGTTTAAACGACTACTAATGCTATCTTGATTTATTTCGGTCTCAAATTGTGTTTCATTTTTCTGCGTCAGATTCACATTCGATGTCGATGGGTTTGGACAATTATTTGCTATGTGACCTGTCTGTCTACAGATAAAACATTTGTTAGTGGAAAGAAAGATTCTATGGTCGTTTCCATCGTAGTTGACTACTAAAGAAGTTTGCAATTCAAAATCATTTGTAGGAGAAAATACGTAGACGTGTCTTCTAAAACTTAGGATGTGGCTATATTCATCACCTGGTATGCCTACTTTTAGAAATGAAACTGGAGAGGGTAGGTTTAGGCCAAGACTTTTAGGGCATTCTCAGCTAGATCATGAGGTATACATGGGCTAATATTTGAAATTACTATTCGTTTGGTAGGAGATACTAGCCTGCGAATATTTAAATTTAGGTTTCCTATAGATATAGAAGGATGTGAGTTAATGACTTGGTCTACTAGTTTCTTTTTGGTTAGGTATATGCAAATTCTATTATTTGAAATTTTGGATGCAAATGATATATTCTTGGCTCCTATAATGTCTCCTATTGCTTTTACATAATCAAATAATTTAAGACTATCGTCTGCGTGGACTACAATTACTTGGTCTCTTTTGGGAAAATAGGTTTAGGAACTGATTTAGCGGCTAAGGAATACGAACTGGTATTTATATTCTCTGTTTTTTGGCTATGTTGTTGTATCATTGTTTTATTTAGATCGATATGGTTACTCTGGGAAATTGTGCTGTTTTTGTAGTCAAAAACAGCACTGCTAATATTGTGACTAATGTTTTCTACAAATTAAATACTGCTTAAAGGCTGCCTGTTGCATCCGCGCCACATGAAGTGTTGGTTTTGTCAGCGCGGAACGGCCGGCGCTCGGAACAAGAACCACTACCAAAAATTATTTAAAATTTCAAACTGACAGTATTGTTTTAATTTTGATTAATACTTCTAATTTACGTTGGAATGCAGAAAGTTAATATTGTATAGGTAATTTTCTAGAAAATGGGAGCAACTCCGATTTTGACGAAATTTGGTATACGGGGGTTTTGGGGCGCTGATCACGAATCTGAAAGAATTATTTGGCGGAAACGTTTCGTTCTCGAGATATCCATCATCAAAGTTCAAATTTGAACTAAGCTTATTTTCACTATATTCCCCCTTCTTTCTGCACACAATTCTTGATTTAAAGCTAAAGTGTCACACAATATTTGATTTTCACCTTTTAAAACCCCGTTTTTCTACGTTTTTACATTATTTTTGCATTAAACTGCATAGCTATACTTTGAATCATTTTAATCCCAGTTTGCCATGAAGCTCTATGTGTATGTATGGTTGCCGGATTATCAAAGAAAAGCCACGCAATTTAATTCAAAAATAATGTAAAAACGTAGAAAACGGGGTTTTAAAGGTGAAAATCAAATATTGTGTGACACTTTAGCTTTAAATCAAGAATTGTGTGCAAAAGAAGGGGAATATAGTGAAAATAAGGTTAGTGCAAATATCAACTTTGATGATGGATATCTCGAGAACGAAACGTTTCCGCCAAATAATTCTTTCAGATTCGTGATCAGCGCCCCAAAACCCCGTATACCAAATTTCGTCAAAATCGGAGTTGCTCCCATTTTCTAGAAAATTACCATTGTATATAATATAAATAAAGGTAAGTGTGTCACTTACAGTTCTTAATGATTATCTAATTAAATACGTTACTCTGACATTATCCAAAAATCGGGAGCAAATTTGAAACGATGTTGACACGTTCAAATGTCACTAAAACTCAAAAATTAAAATTTAACATAGTAAATATTTATAAACAATAGCCATGAAATGCCATGACACACCAGCTGTCAAATAATCATATTGTTATTTTTAGTCATGAAATTTCATAGCTATCTTTGATAAATACTTATGCTAAATTTTGATTTTTAAAGAAACTTTCTGTAATCTCCGGAACCATATTTAGGTATAGGAACATGATATATCATTTTAGAAGGCTTTTTTGATGGTTTAGATTCTTCACAGGGTGTTCCATTTAAAAAAATTGACTTTTTAACAATTTTATATCTAGAGGTATAATCACGAATTTTAAGCGACCCCGTATAATTCAAAACAAATTTCTCCATACAAAATCAATGTAGAGGACATTGAGAGTATAAATCCAAAATTTCAAGTGTCTACGAATGCAGAAAGAGAAATAAAAGCTTTTTATTTAGGGACATGTTTTGACCAAAAAAATAGAAAATAATTATTTACTTGAAAACTGTTAAAGATAGGTATAGGATAATATAGGGCAAAATTATTCAGAAAGTAGTGGCGGATCCAAAAATACCAAAATATACAGGGTAATCCATTTGAAATTTCAAAGTTGAGGCCACTTTTTGGTATAAGCGGCAACGCTGCATCGTTAAAAATATTTTAGATCTTTATCACAAATATTACATTAAACACAATAAATATGTGTAACGAAATGTGTGTAAAACTGTAGTAGTTTTTAATATAGGTGTTAGGACTCTTAATTTTATATCTTATTATTTTATTTGTATACATAGTAAAGCAGATTAATTTACGTGTAGATATATGTACATATATTTGATAAAATTTGTAATTATAAAATATGAATTCAAAATTTGCAAAATTTTCAAAATAAAAATATTCATACTTTTGTAGTCAAGAATTGTTTGGATTATTTAAATCTTATAGACAGTCATGGAGATATTACGATGAGAAATTTTTCTGTTCTGCATCAAAATATAAGAAGTAAAAAATTTTGATGAATTTCTATGCATTTTTTTTCACAATTTCCTAAAACTTTTGATTGCCTTTGTTAAGCGAACTTGAATGTACCCGGACCCATCAAGCTTGTAATGAAGGTAAATATAATCAAAACGATGGTGTTGTTGTTTATCTAAAAGATAACTTGAACTACAATTTTGTTATAATAAATATTTCTGGGTACATCCGGCATTGAAATAACCATTAAATTACAAAATAAATCTATTAAAATTTTTTGCTGTGTAAATCACCAAATATAAATATTTGGATTTCAATGATGGTTTGCAAAGTTATGTCATGACTGAAGAACAGGTTGATTACTCTTTGTTACTGGGAGACATTAATATAAATCTGTTATCTGATAATGTATTCGTTCAACAATATGTTGATACACTCTCTGAATATGGTTATAATTCGCAAATAAACGAAGCCACACGAGAAAAAGCCTGTTTAGACCATATTTTCCTTAAAATACGAAATCCCAATAAAAACAGTATAAAAAACCTTCCAGTAATTATCCAATCTGCTATCACAGACCACCACACCACAACATTAACCATGGCCTTAGAAAAACAATCTTATACTCCTAAACAAAATAAGAAAGAATACACATTTTTAGACAAAGAAAAGCTAATAAAAAACATACAAACAGTAAATTGGGACTTTCTTTATAGTCACACAGATTCTACTTATTGCTACGAAATGTTTCTTGACAAATTACAACAAAATATTGATAAATCAACAAAAATACTAAAATATACATCAAAAAATAAAAAACGTAAAGAGTGGATCACACCAGAAATAACAGAAATGATGCGGCAACGAGACTCCGTATATCAAAAATACCTAAAATTTCCAGAGAATGTATGTTTTAAAAACGAATACAAAGTATTAAGAAATAAGATTAACAATTTAATTAAAAGAGCTAAAAGCAATTATTCAAAAGAAGTTTTTATAATGGAAACATTGATAGTAAAAAGATATGGGAAGGGGTTAAAAAATCACAAACAATGAAAATAAAAATGATAATATAACTAAAATAAGTGTAGATGGTAAAGATTACTGTACTCCGAAAGACATTTCAAATTTGTTTAACTCATATTTTACAAATGTTGGTAAAAACCTAGCAAAAAATGTAAAAGCAGTATCCTCTTGTCCGATATTTACAAATGAAACAAATATATTCATTAATCCTACAAGCAACACCGAAATTTTAAAGTACATACATGAATTAAAGGACGGAAAAGCACCTGGTAAGGACGGCATTAAGGTATCAACAATAAAACTAATTAAAGAGTACATAAAACAACCTCTAACATATATTTTCAATCTGTCGATCGAAAAGGGTGAATTTCCTGATCGAATGAAAGAAGCTTTAATAAAACCACTGTACAAAAAAGGAAACAAAACCTTAATGGAGAATTACAGACCAATATCATTAATATCTAATTTCAGCAAAATTTTTGAAAAAATACTTAAAGACAGAATTACAAGATTTATTAAAAAATTTCAATTAATATCTTCAAACCAATATGGATTTCAAGATCAAAAATCTACACAAGATGCTATAAAGGCATTAACCTCTAAGATGTATGAAGCAATAGATAAATCCGAACCCTCATTGGTAGTTTTCCTTGATTTAGCAAAGGCGTTTGATACAGTAGATCATAAAAAACTCTTAAAAAAGCTGGAATTTATTGAGTTTAGAGGAGTAACACTTAAACTAATGGAAAGGTATTTAACAAACCGTAAACAATATGTGAGCATATCAAATTTTATCAGTGAGGGTGAAACTGTAGCTTACGGAGTTCCACAAGGTACTGTCCTAGGGCCACTTCTTTTTACAATATATGTTGATGATATTCTTAAACAAAAATCAGAAGGAAAAATTATATGTTTTGCTGACGATACAGCAATATTTTATTCAGCCTCTACCTGGTCATTATTAAAAAGTAAGGTGGAAAGGGATATGACTAAACTAAAGAGCTATTTTGATAGTAAAATATTAACTATTAATTATGAAAAAACCAATTTCTTACCAGTGACGTCATACGAAAGATATCTTCCTAATTATCGAACGTTGGATATAAAAAACTCTGATAACACAACCACTGTAGCCATAAAAGCTACTAAACAAATTAAATATTTAGGAATAATTATAGACAGTCACCTAAGATGGGACTATCAAATAAAAGCAGTTATTCAAAAACTTAGGGGGTTGATTTTTAAATTTAAACAACTTAAGCTTATTTTACAAACAAAGCATTTAAAAATAATATACAATGCATTAGTAAAGTCTATACTAGAATATGGTATTTTAATATGGGGCGGAGTGGGAATATCATATATAAAACCTTTAGTAAATTTACAAAAAAGAATATTAAAAATTATTTTTAATAAAAACATACTTTATTCGACAGAACTCTTATTTAAAGAAAGTAGCGTTTATTCAGTAAGACAAATATACTGTCACAACCTACTTGTTTACCAACAAAAGAATAGAAGTCAATTACCTAAAGTCAATCATAGCTGTAACACCAGAAGTAAAAAAAAGGTTTGTTCAAAATTGATTTCAAACATAAATCCATCGGGCAAAGGTACTTCTTGTACACAGCCCCAAAACTTTACAACAAATTACCCAAAGAAATTAGAGACGAAATTTATATTAAAAAATATAAAAAACTAATTAAAACCTGGATATTACAACAAGGACTAGACATATACGAAAAACTGTTTTAAAAAATGAAAGTTAATCATTGCTTAAAAATAAACATTTTAAATTAATTAAAAATGCGGAAATGAAAAGGTTCTTCATCGTCTTCTGACTGTTTTGTTTTGCAATAGGCATAAATTGTAAAATAATTAAATCAGGGTTAGGTTATTTTAATTAATTTTAAGTTTTGCAGAAAATCAAGATAATTTTAAACATTTATGGTAGTGGTATTTTATGCTATACTTATTATTGTTCTTATATAAACCAATCAATGTGTATCATGTCGGGGAAAAATCGGAATTGTTTATTTAGTTTATTATTTTTCTTTTGGTAAATATTAGATGATACTATAGTTTTAGTTATAAATTTGCTGCAGTCAAGTTTGTTTTCTTAAACTTAAGCAGCTGTATGATTAAATTTGTACTAGAATCTGTATTTGCAAAAAGTAATATATCTATTTATTACCTATGTTGCCAAATTTTCAAAAAAATACAGTGTTCCGTTTTCCATAAACGTCTAAGGTACCATCGACCGTAAGACACCCTGTATATTTGCCATTTAGCAGTGTAGATATTTAAAATTAATATAAATAATATATATTAGGTTATATGGACAATTTAAAAAATATATAGGTATTTTATGGTAAAAAATATTTTATTTGGTGGGTGGTTTTGTCCACCCTAGGTAGGCGAACTTATCTAACCTATTGGGCATCTTCGCCCATTGTTAGGGTCTTAAAAACACAGTAAGTTTTTTTTTGTACTAAGAACGTTCATTTATCCAAAAATTAAGCAGACCTTAATATAAAAAAATAGATTTGAGAAATCAACGTCGTTTTTATTAGAGACCTATATATTACTGGCACTTTACAATATTCAAATTTGCTTAGGAGGGCGGGGTTTCCCGGACCTCGCCTATTAGTTCCGGAAATATGGCCATCCGAATGTGAAAAATAAATGTAAATTACAATTAGGTATATCTTGCAATAATTGTTACATTTTTTATGGCAATATTTTTATAACCACTAAAGATATACAGGGTGTCCCAACTCTATTTATACACGAAATAACTTGGCCCCTGTACACGACACAAAAATGAACTTAAAATAAAAAATGTTTATTTTGACATGCTCTTTTCATTGACAGTACAAGTTAATAGACAAGGTGTCTCAAAAACAATTTTGATTATCAAGTAGCTTTTTTAAATGACCCATCCTGTATATTTTAACAAATAATTTTAACTCTATTAAATTTTACATTAAAAATGTATAACACACTACGTATAGTGTACGTATCAATTATTGCTGGTTTTTAAGATATCACCAATATGCTGATAATATACTCATTAATGATTAAAAGTGAAAAAAAATATATATTTTGGTTCTAATTATTTCTTAATTATACTGTCACTTTCATAGTGACAAATATTATAATAACAGGCCGATATTAAACTAACATGTATTTAATAACTACTAATAGGTATGTCAGCAATTGAGTTTATTTAGACATATATTTACTTAATTGCACTAAAAAAACAGCAATACGCTAATTATGGTTGGTTTTTAGCCTAAGTAAGTAAATGTTTATCTAAAATAAACTAAATACTTGACTTGCCTCTTAATATATTTTACAATGGAAGGTAATTAATTACATGCCATTATTACTGGTCACTCTGACAGTGACAGAATTTTTAAAAAATAAATAGAACCTAATTATATTTTTTCTTCACTTTTAATTGTTAATAAGTATATTAGCATACTGCTAATATCTCAAAAGCCAGCAATAAATGACGTATAGTGTGTTATACATTTTTGATGTAGAATTTAATACAGAGTTGAAATTTGTGAAAATATACAGTGTGTTCCATTTAAAAAAGCTAATTGATAATGAAATTTCAGTTTTTAAGACACCTTGTATATTAACTAGTACTGTCGGTAAAAAGAGCGTATCAATATTGACAATTTTTATTTTAAGTTTATTTTTGTATCTTGTACAGGGGCGAAATTATTTCGTAAAAATAAAGTTGAGACACCCTGTGTTATCGGGTGTCGAAGAATTTATTAGACAACCCATACCTTCTAGAGTATTGGATCTATCAAAATAATACTTGGTACAGGTAGGTAAATGGTATGAAAAGAGAAGAGTTTTCGCATATTATTTACTGATCAGTCACTGTCGCTTTAACCGGAAGTGGCTTCAATTCTAAATTTTTAAATGGAATATCCTGTATAATTTTCGGATTTATATGACAATTCTAAATCAGAATAGGACATTTTAAAAACTTTGGGCCTACTTGATCTTTCTGGAGCCTTTTTTATATTGATTATAGGTGGTCATGATTAAGCTCAAATTAATCTAAGGACTCGAGGTAATGTGAAAAAAATTAATCGAGAGAGTTTTAGCGACTAACATGAAAGATACGAATAAAACAAGTTGACAAATGGAAGAAGAAAATTCATACTTTTTGTCTTACCCTGTATATTCTCAGAGATTAAAGCATTCTAATAAAAATTATGTATGAAACAGAATTAATCAGACAAAATGGTTTATTTCTTTTTTACGCTAAAAAGAAATAAGTTATGGGGATGTAAATTTATTGCGTTTGTAATGTCCATTTCTACCATTTTTTTAGGGGATCCTTAGCGCTAGGTACATAATACCTTTATATTTATATTAAGTGTATATAAATATTCCCTACCTAAAAACAGTTGGTGGAAATGGACATGAAGGAATTAAAAATTATTCTGCAAATTTGAATGACTATTTCCGCAACTAACTGAGGTATAGTGGGAACAGTTTAAAAACGTAAATTCGGCACCCTTTGAAAATAATTAAAAAAACATAAAAAAGGCCGCCTGCAAATTCTGATAATAAGGCGACTTAGTGTTGCCACTATAATATCAATAAACAAATTATTTTATTTTAAGATTTTTTATATACTTAAATAAAGTACTTACCGTGCCGAGGTGAAGGTGGTAATACTCAAATACAATCATCTTCTGTATCACTTTGGTGTACTGAGATTATTAACGGCCTTATAAAGCACCTTTTTTTTTTAAAGTTCCTCCTTTATCACGTGCGTTACGCACCCAGGCCAGTATTTGTCTACTTCTTTAACCCGTTGTCTTATTAGTTTTAACACATTTTCACTAAATTTGGGTCGGTTTTATTTTTTTGACGTAGTTCTTCAAATAATGCTACATATGTTCTATAGGATTGAACACACAATAATACGGAGGTAAACGCAATACCGTATGACCATGAAGTGTGGCCAAATGGTCAATGTACTATGTCTTTGAAATTTTTTTATCTAATTAGTTTTTAAAAGACTGTCCTTAGTTTTACAATCCGGACCGGTGTTTTCTTGGAAAAAATTCTTAATATCAACTTTTTTGTTGATATGTACAATGATGGCGGCACACCCGGAAGTTAAATGTTCCGGAGGTAAAATACCCCTCCATTCGGATCTCCGGGCGAGGGGTACATCCGGGAGGCCTACATGGAGAAGTTTAATTTCTTTTGCAAATATATGTGGCCTTAACATTAATATAAACTCCGTTCACCATCACCTTCAGTCATCTAAGCCCCAAATAATGTTTCTAACGGAAACACAAATAAGTTCTTAATCTTTAACCAGCCACCTTCTCTTCCCAGGCTACAAACTTATTTCGTCTTTTCGCCCACATGGTGGCGTATGTGCTTACGTCCGCAACGATCTGGCTTGTGCTCGAGTTTCCAATCTTGATACGGGTAGGCCCGATATCCTTTGGCTCAAACTTTCCCTTAGGTCTTTAACTAAATTTATCTGCTGTTTGTACCGGTCCCCATCTAATAATTCCTATGTCGAATTCTTTTACTTTCTTTCAACAAAGATCGATAGCATAATTTCTCAGTTTCCATCGGCTGAAATAATCGTGCTTGGCGACTTCAATGTCCATAATAAGGATAGGCTGGGCTCTTCAAAAACTGACCCCCAAGGCAGAGCAGCCGAAATCTTCGCAGTCAGTAACTCTCTTACCAACCTTATTATGGAACCCACCTACTTTCCTAGAGTCCCAAATCATAGTTCAAATCTTCTAGATCTCTTTCTTACCACCAACCCCAAACTCTATCAAACATCTGTCACGGCTCCCCTAGATCGCTCAGATCATGGCTTAGTTACTATATCTTACCCTGCACATCCCGAGGTCAATGAATGCATGCCACCACGTACCGTATGGCACTACAACTCAGCCGACTGGGATGGCCTAAGGGACTTCTTTGCCACTTACCCCTGGAATTCAATCTGCTTTTTTCTCGTGATCCTTCTGAAATCGGCAATCAACTAACTGAATCAATTCAATTGGGCATTGAAACCTATATTCCACACACCATCAAGAAATCCAAACAATCCAATAACAAACCCTGGTTTTCCAAATCTTGTGATAAAGCCAGAATTTTAAAAGCTTAGGCTCACAAGAAGTTTCTACAGGATCCTAGTCCAGAAAACCGACGGGCCAGAATTGAAGCAAGAAACTACTACAATCAAACACTTTCTGAAGCCAAAGACTCCTTCGACAATTGTATTAAAAACAAAGTTCTTTCTTGCTCAAATGGCAGCAAATCTTTTTGGTCCATAAGTAGGAATTTTTGTACCAGTTCTTTTCCACCACTAACTTTGAAAGATGAAATTATTTCTACTGCTAAAGGAAAGGCAGAACTATTTGCTAAACAATTTGCTGCCAGTTCAACCCTTGACCCTCCCGTAAACCATCCAGTTCCAGCGGTTACCCAGTTTCTCATAAAATGCCCGATATTATTTTTAAGGTAAAACACACTAAGCGTATCCTTTCTTCCCTTAACACCAAGAAATCGTCTGGGCTGGACGGCATACAAGCAGTCGTTTTAAAAAAATGTGCTTCAGAACTTGCACCAATCTTAACTCGGCTCTTTCGAATTTCTTACGACACAGGTATCTTTCCGGAGAGCTGGAAAGCTGCACGTGTTCAACCTATTCCCAAAAAAGGATCTAAATCTCTTCCATCTAACTATAGACCAATTTCAATTCTCTCAGTTCTTTGTAAAGTAATGGAAAAATTAATTAATTCACAAATTCTTAAGTATTTAGAAAAACACACCATTTTGCATGACAGGCAGTA
The DNA here is from genome assembly GCA_014170235.1 of Listronotus bonariensis. Taxonomy (NCBI): domain Eukaryota; kingdom Metazoa; phylum Arthropoda; class Insecta; order Coleoptera; family Curculionidae; genus Listronotus; species Listronotus bonariensis. The sequence goes on from JACEGR010002844.1 coordinate 74,400, forward strand.
TGGATTTCGCCACAAAAGATCTACAGCCGATCTTCTTTCCTTCGTATCACACTGCTGGAATAAGTCTCTTGAGTTTCTAGGTGAGTCCCAGATCATTGCTCTCGATATATCCAAAGCTTTTGACCAGGTCTGGCATGCCGCACTTCTTAATAAACTTCCCTCCTATGGTCTTTCAACTAAACACTGAACTTGGCTCTCTTGTTATCTATCTGATCGACGTATATCAGTTATTGTGGACGGCCATTCTTCCAGCTTTCACCAAGTAAATGCTGGAGTGCCTCAGGGCTCAGTTCTGGCACCAACATTGTTTCTTCTTTACATGAACGACCTTCTCTCGTCCACAATTAATTCCATTCATAGTTTCGCCGACGATAGTACCCTTCACTCTAGTTTTCAGGTTCCTAAACCCATCACTAAACCTGATTTAGAAAACAAACGCAGAGCGATGCAGATATCTCTTTCGCAGGATCTTAATTTAATATTGGATTGGGGCGCCAAAAATCTCGTCCATTTTAATGCATCCAAAACACAATCATGTTCCTTGTCGCGAAAAGAGTCATCAAATACTCATCCTCTACTTATGAGCGGCCAAGTTTTACAGAGCAAAGACAACTTCAATCTTGTGGGCGTCAGATTTGAAAGTAACCTTAACTGGCACAAACACATTGTATCTATAGCCACGGCAGCTTCAAAAAGCTTGGATTTCTCTTTCGAGCCAAAAAGTATTTTTCCCCTTCTAATTTATACACTTTATATGTGTCCCAAATCCGACCTTCCTTGGAATATTATTCTCATATCTGAGGCATGGCGTCCCCCACAACCCTAAGCATTCTTGATTCTATTCAAAGAAGAGCTATTCGTCTCATTAATGATCCTTCACTTATAGAAAGGCTTCCCTCTCTTGCCCATCGTCGGGCTGTGGGGGATTTTTCGCTTTTTTATAGGTACTTCCATGGCTTTTGCTCTGAAGAATTGTCCAGTATAGTTCCTCCACTCATAGTTCCCAACAGAGAAACTCGTGGTTCCGCGCGTATGCATCCCTATTCGGTACAATTAAACAGGCCCCGAACTTCCCACTTTGTTCGTTCTTTTATCCCTAGAGTTTCTAGATTGTGGAACCTGCTGCCCGCGGAGGTTTTTCCTTCTCCCCCAAATCTTCAAGTATTTAAGTCCCGTGTCAACAAACTCCCTCTTACCTCGCTTAAGATACCCACGGTACGTTAGTATTTATGCTTTTAGCCTTCGTGGTTTGTCCACAGATAAAAAAAAATATATTTAAAAAGTGCAGAATCCATATCTTGATGATAGTCAGGGCTATATTTTGCAATGTTTTTGGTTGATACCATTAACCCGTTTTTAACAAAACCATTTTCGTTCCCCGCATGAACGATAATAATTCTTTTTCCACGAGAAGGCCGTACATCCAGTGTTGTTTTTTCAGTCCCGTCCGTCTATCCTTTGCCTTTAATGTCGTGCGTATCGTAGCACGTTTCATCAATTACGGTTCCTTGACCCCAGCATTTCCTATAGATCGGCGGAGCACCGACACAGCAGCGTAACCTAGTTATAAGTTTAAAATAAGTAATTTGCAATATTTTGTAGTAAGCATTATTTTAGATATAAATACAACCAATTGTACCTAGGCTAGTCAGTTCCAGTTTATACTGTGTACTCAATGAACGTCTAAAACAACATAGGTCTTTTTAAAAAGTACCTCTGACGTCATCAACCCTTAACTGGCGCAGTCACTAGGACAGTGGAAGAGCCCTTACGGACCCTTGTCGTTTTCAAACGTTTATCCACTGAAGAATCAGCCTTCCTGTGGGAAACCTGAGAAGTTCGCCCCAAGAAGAAAACCAGTTTAGTTAAGAAAAAAGAAGCCTTCCTGTGGGAAACCTTCGACGTTCGCCCCAAGAAGAAAAATTAGTTTAGTTAGGAAAAAATAAACCAGAAGAAAGAAGATTTTTGAAGACATTTTTTGAAGAAAGAATATTTTGGAAGAAAATAAGATTTTTGAAGAAAGAAGATTTTTTTGAAGAAAAGAAGATCTGTGAAAAAAAGAATATTTTTTTTTGAAGAAAGAAGAGTATGCTTCATTGCATCATCTTCCTAGTGTAAGAAAATCATATGTCACTACAAATAGAAGAAGAATTAGCAAGTAGACTTAGTGCCCTTAACATACAAATAGATCAAGAAATAGCAAGTAGACTTAGTGCACTTAACATAACCACCCAACCACCAGCAACCTTACCAACAATACAAGAAGTACAAACTACAGCAGCCACAACCATGACCCAACAATTCGACATGAAACATCTCTGCATCATCCCAGACTTTGACGTAAATCCGAACGAGCTATACAACTTCATCCATGCCAACACCATGCTTTTAAACCAATTTTGGAACGCGACGGACAATAACTGCTTTCAGAATCACGTTTTAGTCCAAGGAATCATCAGCAAACTAAGAGGCAGAGCCAAAGAAGTAATCTCAATATATGGATGTACAGAGTGGCCAAAAATCAAAGATGTCCTGATCCAAAACTTCGCTGACCAACGGAACGAGATCTCACTTACTCGGGACCTCGTCAATTTGCGTCAAGGCCCAAATGAAACGCCCCAATAGTTCTACGAGAAAGTGATGGGACTTCTTAGTACTATTTCCAACTACATAGGACTTTACAATGACGACCAGGCAATTAAAGAGAGTAAGAAAATATTTTTTCAATAACAGGCATTAACAACTTTTTTGGCAGGTCTTAAGGAACCCCTAGGATCAACAGTTCGTGCCATGAGGCCCAAAGACCTTGCAGAAGCCATGACATTTATCCAAGAAGAACACAACATCCGCTATGTTCAAAGGAACTTTAGCTTTGCCCAGCCTTCAAGCCAAAAGCCCCAAAGACATGTGCTTCAACCTCAACCAACGTTCGTGACTCCTCAACCATGGCAACCTCCTCAACCCAGACCACACTTCCAGCAGCAATGGCCATCCTTTCAGTATCAATTTCCAAGACCTCAGTTCCAACAACCTAATGCATCACCGTACAGATCCAGACCCGGACCCGTAATCCAGCCTCCAAGATTCCAGCCGAATCAATTAGCCAGGCCAAATGTATGGAACGCATCAAGATCCTCCAACCTTCCAAAACCCGTACCAATGGATACATCATCAAGGATATCTAACATCAAAGCACCAACATCCTTCAGGCCACCGCCATTCAGACCACCCCAGCAGCAATCCAATCCCAAATACATCGCCGAAGAACTATTTAACATAGAACACGACGAAGAAGCATATGGATACGAAAATTATTACCCTCCAGAAGAGTATTACCATTATCCAGAGCCACATGAACCCCAGAATCCAGAAGAACTCCAATATGAAGAGTAAGAAAATTTTCCAGAAGCTCCAAACACAAACGACGAAACGTAGTCGAACTTCACAACTACACAGATAAAAAGAACTTTCTTATATTTCCATCTCCAATCCACCCCTTAAACTTCTCATCGATACTGGTGCCACTAAATCCTTTCTAAATCCAGATATCGCATTCAAATATTACCATAACAATATCCTACATGAACCTTTTGTCGTCACATCTATTTTCCAAAACCATTCTCAAGATTATTGTGCCGAAATCCCAATCTTTTCCGAATTGAACTCCAAACAAAAATTTAAGTTCTATCTTTTTAAATTTCACCAAACCTTCGATGGGCTTATAGGCCTTGATAATCTTAAACTCCTTAAAGCCAAATTAGACCTTCCTGAATCAAAACTCATTACCGAAAACTCCACTCTTCCTATTGAATACTATGAAACCAAGAAGACTCAATTTTACACCCTCCAGTTAGAACCACAAACCATCACCAAAGTTCGTCTTCCAGTCAAGGAAACAGAAGGCACTATTACCATTCCGAGACAAAACATCCAAGGAGCCATTCTTCGAGAGACCCTTACAAAAGCGTGTAACCACTTAGCATGGACAGAAATGTTTAACCCCACCGAAGAAACCATTCAAGTCGCACCAACCAACCCAGTCAAAAGCTGTCAAACAGACCTGGAACATCCGACTTAATGCCAAGAGAAACCGCTACCATCCTCCAAGAACCAGAAATAAGGACAGAACATCTAAATCCCGAAGAAGAGAGATCAATAAGAAAACTATGCAAGAAGTTTGTTGACATCTTTCATCATCCAGACCAGCCACTGACCTTCACAAACCAAATTAAACATCACATTAGAACACAAGACGAAATTCCAGTCTTCACCAAGTCGTACCGCTATCCACATGTTCACAAAGAAGAGGTCAAGAATCAAATAACATCCATGCTTGATCAAGGCATCATCCGACCAAGCCAATCACCATGGTCATCACCTATATGGGTTGTTCCAAAGAAACCAGACGCCTCTGGAAAGATCAAATGGAGAATTGTAGTAGACTACAGAAAAGTCAACGAGAAAACCATTTCGGACCGCTATCCAATTCCGAATATATCTGACATTCTGGACAAGCTAGGCAAGCGGATTCCACCAGATTGAAATGGCCGAAGAAGACATTCAGAAGACCGCATTCAACGTCGAAAATGGTCATTATGAATATCTAAGAATGCCATTTGGGCTTAAGAACGCTCCAGCAACATTCCAGCGAGTTATGGATAACGTTCTCAAAGGACTACAGCGAGAGATCTGCTTAGTCTACATGGACGATATAATTGTCTTTAGCACATCTTTACAAGAACATCTAGTCAACCTAACCAGAATATTCCAATGCCTTAGGATTCAAGATACAAGTGGACAAGTGCGAATTTCTTAAGAAGGAAGTCAATTTCCTAGGCCATGTCATCACTCCTGAAGGTATCAAGCCTAATCCTAGCAAAATAAAAGCTATCATCGATTACCCAATTCCAAGAACAGCCAAAGAAATACGAGGATTTTTAGGACTCCTAGGATACTATAGAAAATTCATCAAAGACTTAATTCCTCAACTGCATCAAAGTCTGCAAGAACCTGCTAACCAATGAGCCGCTGCTAGAGTATCCAGATTTTACCCAACCATTTAACCTCACAACCGATGCCACCCAATTCGCAATTGGAGCCATCCTTTCCCAAGGTCTTGTCGGAAGCGACAAACCGATAGCATATGCATCCCGAACACTCAACGAGACAGAACTTTCCTATTCAACCATCGAGAAGGAGATGCTAGCCATAGTTTGGGCAACAAAATGTTTTAGGCCGTACCTTTTTGGTCGAAAATTCAAAATCCTGTCAGACCATCGTCCACTCCAATGGTTGTTTTCTCTTACAAGAAAGAAAAAGCCAATACCAACGCCGACGCCTTATCCAGAGTAGAAATTCACACCAAGGATGTCACTACCAAAGCCTCCGACGACGACGCATCATTGTACAACAGTCCAGCAACATCCTACTATGCCCCTGATGCTACTTTTACAAGGGAAGAAGAACAAGAAATCCTCAATGACCTCTTTAACGAAGATGGAAAGCGGCAATCCAACAAAGAAAAAGATATGGACTTGGAGAATATGGGAAACTACTCACGTGAAGAAGAGCTCCAAGTAATCAACAAAATTCTAAACAATACTAGGGAAGATGAAACTTGCCACACTGCAATAGAAGATCCAATTCAAGGTATGCCGATCAGCGAAAAGCCCCTTAACTACTTCAATAATCAAGACATCCTCAAAACAGTTAACTACAGTCCAGCAAAACCAGCCATAGTAGACATCTTTCCCAACAAAAGAAGATCACATGTTCAACTTGGAATAGACAACTTAAAAGGAGAAGTTATAAAATTCTTTAAAGAAAATATCGACCCTAAGAAGAAATACGCCATACTTTTTGAAGATGATGAACTCTATACATCAGTATGCCAAATTGTTAAAGAAACCTTTAAAAATTCTGCTTTCGACATTGTAAAATGCTGCACCTTGTTAGAGGACGTCAACTCAGAAGAAAGACAGAAGCAAATCATCCTTAATTACCACAATGGCAAAACCAATCATCGAGGCATTCACGAAACCGAAACCCAAATCAGGGGAAAGTACTATTGGCCAAATTTAAAGAAAATCATCGAAGATATAATCAACGTGTGCGACATCTGCCAAACCAACAAATACGACAGTAACCAAGTCAAACGAGAGTTTATGCTTACACCAACACCAACGAAACCTCTGGAAATTGTACATTTGGACACATTTCAAGCAGGAGGACAAAAATTCCTAACAGTTGTCGACGCATTTTCAAAATATGGACAAGCCTACCCCATAGAAGGATCAAACGCAGTAAACGTCCTCAATGCCCTTTTGGTCTTCATAACTCATCATGGAGTACCCCACATGATAGTAGTTGACAGTGGAACCGAATTCAAAAATGGGCTTATGCAAGAATTTGTGGATACACACAAGATATCCATCCACTATACAACCCCAGATAATCCACAATCTAATGGCATCATTGAAAGGTTTCATTTAACGATAATCGAACATCTAAGAATTCTGCGAGAAAAAAGAAATCACTCAGCATCCGAGAACAAATGCCATATGCAATCCTTGGATACAACAAATCTGTCCATTCAATGACCAACATGCGACCCATTGATATCCTGAACGGGCATCTGGATTTCCAAGACCCGTTCGATTTAGACATAAAGAAGACCCTAATTAATAACTACACCCAGCAACATCGAGAAAAAACCAAAGCAATCTACAAAGGGCTAAATCAAAAACAAAAGAAAACTACATCGAAAAAAGAAATGCAAAAAGACAACCTCCAGTAACTTACAAACCCAGCACTAAAGTCTACACAAGAAAAACTTTAAAACAAAACAAATTACTTCCAAGATTCACAACAAAAACAATAAACGCAGACAACACTGTAACAGTTGGTATAAAAGATACCACTGTTCATAAAAGAAACATAAAATACCCTCCAAAGAAAACTAATACAAACAATATTTTACAAATGTACCTCAGCAGTAGCAACAAGAAATCAAGATCCAGGACCTCCAGGACAATCCAGGGATCCTCCCCTCAAGCTGGGACAAGCAAGAATCCAAACTAGCACCCACGACTTCATCCACTACGTCGATCTGCTACCAATAAAGAAAGAAATAGACTCCATAGAAACTCAATACAATGCCGCCAATGCAGCTATACAAAAGGGACTTAGCCATCCTTACTTCTTCAGCCTACAAAACTTCAACCAAAGTCTACAGTATCTTTTGGAAACAGCAAAACAAAAACTACTCACTATCTATCCCAACTCAAGAATAAGAAGAGGACTTATAAATGGACTAGGGAACCTAAGACGCAGAAAAATACAATAATGCCATTTCATTCCTCCAAGAAAACCAAAACAACATCATCAGCCAAGTAAACCACCACATAAGCCTAAACACGAAGATCATGGACAACCTTAACAGAACCATTTCAATGATTGACCATAATGAAGAAACCATCGAACTGGAGAGCAACAAAATTAGCTCAGAATTAAACAAAGTAATGTTTGACTTCAATCACTTCCTAATAGCTAGAAATGTGTTGGACCAAATAAACCTCGCTCTCCAAGTAGTCATACAGATCCTAGACGACTTAGAAGCTGCAATAACATTTGCCAAAATCAACGTACTTTACAACAGCCTTATCAAGCCTGACGAGCTTCGATGGACAGTGTACAAATTGCTTGAACACCACCCTGAGAACCAGATTTTATACAGTCACGAAGAAGAATTATCAAATTACTACGAGGCTGTTACGATAGATGGATATTACTCAAACCACATCATAATTTTCATACTACATTTCCCGATCCTATATCCAAGCTACTTCCAATACTTCCACCTATACTCAATCCCAAATCGTAACCACACTACTATTATACCTCCAGCCCCCTACATGGCTACTAATGAAGAACTCTTCCAATATATGAATCTACCTTGTAAGAAAACCGGACCAACTTTCCTCTGCCAAGAAAAATTCATGGAAAGTAACTACCAAAGCAAGAACTGCATCAACCAAATCTTGCAGCTAACCAGTGAAGATGCACTCTGTCAGAAAATTCCCATCTCCATCAATACAACACTGATTCAGGAAATGACCGAAGTCCACTACATATCCATTTTTCCACACGCCACCAAAATTTCCACATACTGTTCTACGTCAAAAATATTGGTCCTTGAAGGAACTTTCCTGATCGAGCTATCACCTGGATGTGAATTCAAAACCTAAGGACAGTTATCAAAGAAGAACCCCTCACTTTACCAAAAGTTACAACACGAGACGACACTAAACAAACCCACCTGAAGCCATTAAAACTCAACAAAATTCCTCTGGACGAACTCCACAAACTTACCAAAGAAGAACGATTGGAACCAATACACCAAGAGACATGGATCAATCATCATACACACTGCTGGACAACACCAATCTATATTATAATCACAATATCTCTTATTCTAGGCATTTACAAAATTTGGCATTGGAGAAGACAGCAAGTGAAACCTGTAGAAGCCCATGGAGAAGGCCCCACAACCCCGAGGGAGGAAAGACCAGTTTTGTTCGTCCCTTACAAAACTTCTTCAGGGGATGGAGAAATTACGGTTCCTTGACCCCAGCATTTCCTATAGATCGGCGGAGCACCGACACAGCATGTTCCAAATTCCAACAAGGCGACTACCTAATCAGCAGGCCGCGTAACCTAGTTATAAGTTTAAAATAAGTAATTTGCAATATTTTGTAGTAAGCATTATTTTAGATATAAATACAACCAATTGTACCTAGGCTAGTCAGTTCCAGTTTATACTGTGTACTCAATAAACGTCTAAAACAACATAGGTCTTTTTAAAAAGTACCTCTGACGTCACCAACGCTTAACTCATCTAAATAGACAATGGGCTTGCCCTCGCTGCGGTATTGGGCGATACTGTAAAGGTATTCTTTTCTGTACTTAACGATTCTTGAGGATTCCATAATTTTTTGCCTTCTATCCATTTTTTTATACCGGAGATTAAGTTCTTTTTAAAAGTACCTTTAGAGTTGTTAATGATTTATAGGGAAAGTTAAGTTTTTTATTTCTTACTTCAGCTAGAATGTCACTTGCAGTAGGAGATATATTTTTCTTATAAAAATTATAAACTGTATTTTTAATTCCCATTTTAACGCCTGTTTGCACTTTTTTAAGCATAGGTCGATTTTTTTTGCATTCTTCAGTGACACCTTTGGTAACAATATTATAAGCAGTGCAAAAACCAATATTTGCCAATTTACTAACTTTTTAATAAAATTTAGTTTGCCTGGTCCATTTCTTTTTTTTTTATTTAAATAAATGTTTAATATTTTTTGTTAAGCTTCGCGAGGTAGATGCTTTCCTGTGAAAACGGTAATATGACCGTCAGTTTTCTCCGTCTTTTTGTGTCTTTACATAAGTTCATAAGGGCACAAAAGTTTTTAACTGTCCGTAAATGGTCGCCACGGTTTAAAGTTATTTTGAGGCACTTCAAATGGTCTTCAAATATTATAAAATGTTCACTCTGTTCACTCTGGTTCCGCGAACAGCCAAAAAATAACTAAAATGTAAATTGTATTTAACAGTATTAATATAAATGCCCTGCATTTTTCTTTTGGCCACATCTAATATTATTTTAATATCAAGACGGTTTTTTTCATTTAGTCAAAGAATACCAATCCATAGAACCCCACAAGTGAGATTTCAGCGTACCCTAAAAATTTTAGTACCTACCCTGACCAACAGAGGGCGAAAGTAGTACGATGTCGCTTTGCTAATAGGATTACCATCAGAAATTGATAGCAGTCCCTGACGAGAAGTCAGCCTAATCAGTTAGAGTGAGGATATACGCAAAATTTAATAAAAATAAAATCCCCGATAAATGGACCCAGTATCCATAAGACTATTAAATTTATGATTTCAGAATAGGATATATCGATGGGTTTTTGACAAAATATCGTAAGCGATATTCGCCAATTGTACGGGAAACGATTTTTTCTTCCCATCGCGTTATTTTTAAAGAAAAACCGAGATCTGAATGTTTTTTTTAGATTTCTTCTTAATTTGAATTACAAAACAAACATATTTGACATTTAATGTCAAAATTTTTAGAATCTCCTAAAAAAACGCTAAAAATTTTAAAATTCTAAACCTAAATAATAGTTAATTTTTAAATTTTTTATTTTTATTCAATTTATCTTGACAAAACTATTTATTTGTGTTTTAGTATATTATAAAATTCATGCTGCAATGTTCACAAAAGGGTTTGTTTACATTATGCTTTTTGTCTATATTCCGGCATCCTTTGAATGAATTTTGGAATGAATTAAAGGTGGGTTCTACTATATAAAATATTTTATTCCATATCGTAAATCGGGACTTTTCGCTATATATTCGGGACGGATGGCAACCCTAGTGCTGCTACAGAGGGGAATTCAAGGCAATGAAAATGCATATTTCTTAGCCTGGAAGAATCTTACCAATCGTATGATAATTTTTACATCTCCTGACCCTCTGTGGAATACCAAAAACCTTGACTTAATATAACTAGAAAACATTAATTACATTTCCAGGAAAAATATAGTTGCTAATCCTGATCCTCCATGGACATAAATTCAATATTACAAAGTTAAGTAGTGGGTAACAATAGTACACATAATTTTAATGTATAAAATGGGTTCCTAAAATTATTAAATTTATCCGATTGTCTCTGGCTCTTGGAATATTTTACAAAAGACGCCGCTATCCTTTACAGTCCGTGCCGATAGAGACGCACGTGCATCAAGCGGTTTATAATAAAGGAAAGTTAGAAAAGGCGGCCGCGAAGAAACCCATGCCGATTTAATTGCTTAAAACTTTTTTGTGCTTTTTTTCTCTTCAAAAGAGTACCTAAATTGCGTTTTTAAACTGAATCTAACTATAGATATATTAGTCGCATTTTTTAAAGCCCAAAAAAAAATAGTGCTGAGAAAATATTATGGAATGTTCCAATTACAAAAAAACATCCTTTTTGTTGTGCCCTGTATATCTTATAAGATAATACAAATACGATTACTGATTTAAATAATACAGAACCAACCAAATAAACTGATGTTTTTGTTTATATTGTACAATAACAAAAAAAAATAGAAGTGTTTAAATTTTTAACTTGACACCCGGCCACAAACGTACTAAAATAAAATACGTTCGTGCACCTGGCACTTAACACTGAATTAAAACTTTATCCTGTAATATTATGTAAATAACATACAGTGGCGTAGCTACGTTTACAAATGCTTCTCGATTTTTTCTTCCAAAAACAAACTTAGAGTAATGAGATAAAAAGGTTATACTTAAAAGTACAATCAAAGAGTTTTTAATGAGTAAAAATAATTATTTGAAAATTTTTTTATTCATTTTATTTCATTATTAATTTAAGTTTAGAATACGATCAAAGTAAACGTTTTATGTAGGTTCTAAAAGAAACGTTTTTGATACGTTTATATAAAACGTTTTGTAAACGCTTTTTTTAGTCTTGAACGTTCGAACCTAAAGTGTACCTAAAAGGTACGCGCCCATTTATTCGCATCGGACGGACGCATCGGACGATCGGATCGGACAAAAATAATTAATTACATTATTTTCATTGGAGAAAGGTACACTTGTTCGCATCGTCGGCATCGCATCGTAGGAATTCCGCCTAGGATATCCGAGAGAGAATGAAATCCGGCAATGCGGTGCGTGTCGGTGACGACATACGGAAATCCGCCTAAATGGGTGACAGGTCGCGACAGGAATCGGCCACCAGCAGTAGTCGTATTTTATAATTAAATCAGTAAATATTGCAGAAATTAAAAATGGATGATGGGTTATTAATAACGTTGGTACAACAGTACGAAGAAATTTATAATTTAATACATAAGCACTACAGTAACCAACAGAGACGTCAAAATATTTGGGAAGAAATCGGTGAAAAAATGAAACAAAAAGGTAAATGGGGAATTTTATTGTTGTTTTCGGGTATGGTGTCATATAATGGAATGCGATTTTTACAATTTTTTTAATATAATATGAAAGAATATTCACTAATTAGTAGATTTATGCAAAAAAATCGGAAGATAAACCATATTTTATATGGAAAAAAAAAATAAAAAATTGGTAATAATTGTACCTTTTATGCCCATGTATTAGGCATGTAGGTAATGGTTACGTTAATACTTTACAACAGTAATAGGTACCATGGTTAGTGACATTTTTAATTAAATATTCTCCCTTCTCGAACTTTCCTTAATTGCCACTCGACGGAACCTTCTACGGAATTAAAATAATTTTTAAATTTTTCTCTTACTTCTATTGCATCTACGGCCGCGTTACCACCAATCCCAATAAAATTCTTCAAGCCTTTTGCATTGTGAATGGTAATAGCCAAATCATTATCATTCCAGTAACATGTGTCGTTTCTTAAATAGTTGTGTAAACAACAGCATGCACTGACGGTAATATTTAAATGCTCGGGTGACATACATAATTTTCTTTCAAAAATTCTAAATTTTCGTACAAGAATTCCGAAGCAATTTTCAGAAACATTACGCCCTCGACTTAGCCTATAATTGAATATCTTCTTTGTTTCATCTGCCCTAACTTGATCAATTGAATATGGCCTCATAAAATGTTTGCCCAATAGGAACGCTTCGTCACCAATCATAACACATGGTAGCACCTCTTGGCTTCCTGGTAGATGCTTCGCAGGAGGTAAATTCAATTCATTTCTCTTTAAGGCTTTCCCTAATGCAGATGAAGCAAATATTCCGTCATCTGAATTCTTGCCATATGCTCCTATATCAACCACAATAAATCTATAGTTCGCATCTACTAGTGCTAATAAAACAATACTGAATGTTTTTTTGTAACAAAAGTAATTAGAGCCACTGTTTGGGGGAGCTTGTATTACAACATGTTTTCCATCCATTGACCCCAGTAGATTTGGAAAATTCCATTTTTCGTAAAAGTTTCTTGCTATTTCTTTCCACATATTTTCATCTGGAACTGGCATAACTATAGGTTGTAACGTTTTCCAAATTGCTTGACAAGTTGAATAAACTATTTTACGCACTGTTGTTTCGCCCAAACGATAACTGAAGTGTAGGCTTTTAAAAGAGTTTCCAGTAGCAAGAAATCTGAAAAAAATATATTTTCAGGTAATACATGTAGAGAACGATGGGTAAGATTAAGAGATAATCATAGAAAAGCCCTAAAACTTCGTCAAACAAAAAGCGGACAAGCGGCAACCAATATGAAAGCTCCAAAATTTCACAAGGAGTTGACGTTTTTAATTCCATATTTGTTTGAAGAAGATGAGCGTAATAGTAATATCCCCAGAGAAGAAAACCATTCAGATAAAGTGCAAGATGAATTTGAAGATTCTCAACTCGAATGCGAATTGCAAAGTATTTGCAACGACGAATCTGAATTAAGTAGTACACCGACCGTTACTGCTTCAAGCCAAAAAATAAAAAACGTGTTCCAGTTAAAGAAGCTACTTGCAACTCTTCGGTGGCTTCAGTATTTGAAAACTATTTGCAAAAAAGCAAAAGACTGCAATATCATCGAATTATTCTCTAACCACTTTTTTATGTCAATGGCTCAAACTGTGAAGACGTTTCCGTTGGTAGACCAAATAGCAATTAAACGAAAACTGTTTGAAAGTGTAAATGAAGTCGAAGCTAAACTTGCTGCAGCTAATTCAGTAGCAAATGTACGTGATTATTATGAAAATGCAACTACTTCACTTCATCATCTTGTACTAAATCTTCAAAGAGGGTATGAAATTCTCCATAAATTTTTCTCTTCATATTTATATTATGAACCCAAAATCTTCGTTTTTTTTCTGTTTTTCTTTTTTCTTCTTCTTCCTCAAAAATGCACGCAATAACGAATAACTCTTCATCTGAACTATCCATTTTGACAACAAAATTAAAACTGAAAGTACCTACATAATAGGTATTCCGAAAATACGTCAGGCAAATCCGAATGTAGTGTGCGATGTTGATAAAAATATTACGATTCGTCCGATGCGTCCGTTACCTCCGATGCGAATAAATGGGCGCGTACCTAAAAGTACGTTTTTTGAACATTATGTGTTATTAGGGAAGGTCCTGGGGAAAAATAAAGTAGGGTAAAGTAAAGTATTTAAAATTTTTAAATTTCATTATTATTTTAAAATTTCAATGTACTTCAAGCAACAAAAAAAAAAGGTTAATATTATCTTTACCTTCTTAAAATAAAACAAATCAAAAATTTTATTAAGTAAAAAGGCCATAGGGCACTGCCCCGCTCAACCCCCTAGTAGCTACGCCACTGATAACATATTTTATAAACAAGCAAGAGTATTCGTATTAATGGGGGCAATACATGATTGAGACCATAGGGATTAAAATCATTAGTCGTCTGTTTATGCAAAACTTTCAAGGTTTTTCCGGCAATCCGGTTATTTAATTGCGGAAATTATAATTTTTATTTAATTTTTTTATAAAAATGTGAAGTGGAAGACAATTTTAGGAAACTATGAGAAAAATTATGCAATAATAAGGAGTTTTGATTTTCCATACGTTAATAATACTCAAAAATAAACGTTTATCGAAAAATATATTTAAATGGGATAAATACATAGGTAAGCTTATTTTTCAAAAACATTATTGATTACTAGGTCTTGCCAATAATTTTAGCACCGAATCTCTAGAAAATTCGCAACCATATGAATAACGTAAAAACCCGGTGGAAAACTTTAACAAATTAATAAATAATTCGATAATCGAATTTCGTAAGTATAATTGTTGTATAATGAACTAGCCTAGTTAGTTTGGGTAGCTTTTATTTATGGAAACGGTCGATTATTTGCCAAAGTAAGATAGTTAGCGAAGAATGTTAAATACAACAAAGTTTAGGGTTTTTAGAAATCTATTACACTGCACATAAACTAAGTATACAGCCATACAAAAGCCATGAAAGAACAAAGTTACTTTATTTTAAATGGAACCCCCTGTATATTATTCAATATTTCAATTATTTACAAGATTCTAAAAAAATGTTAAGATGGGCGTCAAATTGTCAAAAATTGCACATATAAAACCGTTACATATTCGAGATATTTTGGAAAATCTATTTTGAATAGATGGCACTACAAGTACTAGATTTGAAATTTATTTGAACGTTGAAATTTCTTAAAACGATTTCTTTTTTACCAGTACCTTTTCTATTTGCTAATAGATGGCGCGAAACTGAGTGAATTTAATCCTTTATTTTGTAGAGCCCACAAACGATTTTGATACCCAGGGAGCAAAATAGATAATAATTAATTATAATGGCTCATATGAATAATGAAGCTTTAAAAAGAGACGAACCTAAAGCCAAAATATTTGCTTTATTCATACGACTGAATGTGTTTTTTGTGTTTGTGCATCAATTTAATTAAAATTTACAAGCCATAGTGTCAAAAGGACAAACAAAATGTTTTTTTGCTAAACGAATCCTGATTGATGGTTATAGTTCTCAGTCCTTTTGAAACTTCGTGAGTGGATTTATTTTGGTGTAACGTACAAGTTGTTTATCTTTGAAAATTCTGAGCAATGGGACATTTGTCAATTTAGCTATGTATTAATTTAAAAAAAAACTTTGTTTTTACTAAACGTATATAATTTTATAATACACACATAATAAATATAGTAATTGACCTAAAAATATATTGAGGGTTTAAGGAAGACTTACAGCCTCAAGCTGTGAAATCAATGCTCGGGTATCTAGTTTATATAAAAATAACCGGCGAATTTTAATACAGTTGCTAAATAAATAATATCTAGTAAAATTTTATGGTTTGGCCTACAAAAATCAAGAATCCTTTACCCTGACCCACGCGCTAAACATATTTTTGGAATTTTCTAAAAAATAGTTGTAGGTCGGGCAAAAATAAATCCACTTCCGATGTTTTAAAAGCTTAATGTTTGTTTCAAAATTTAAAGCTGGGACTGAGGGCTAGGTACATTTTTCGCTTAGAAAAATCGGAAACACCGGTAAAATTGACAAATTTTTTAAAAAGAATGGTAACTTGGTTCCTTTTTAAGTTGGAATGCTAATAATTTTAACATGTAGGTATGTATATATGAGCCCAAGGCGCAGTAAAATATTTTGCAGTGATATTTTGGACGATTCAGCGTATATTAACTGTAATTGTCCGATTTGAATGCAGGAAACCGATTAAAATAAACTTCTTATTTTATTGTACAACATGTACACATGGGTGCAGCCGGATAGATGCAAGCGGGAAGGGGCAGCTGTCCACCTCTACTTTTAAATCTAATAAACATAAAAAAATAAACATTAAAGACTCTGTCCCGACTGTTAGACTGGTTGACATCGGTCGTTTTCGCCGATAATCGGCAGGGACATCTTTACATTTTTGGTTATTTATGGGTTATTTTACATTAAATTTTATATTTGTTGTCGTTGATGTCTTTTGTAAACAACAAAGAGCCAATCTATCTAAATTATATTTTATAAAATACATTTTTAAAATGACAAAAACAATATTCATAACCTAAAAACCGTAAGGAGATACTTTAAATTAAGGAACTATAAATTGACTTGTCATTACTGCTTACTTCTTACGTCTTAAAGCTTAAGTCTTAAGGCTTACGTTACTGAAACTATAAATCAGGCTTTAAAATGTGGCTACTTTAAGCTGGCTGTCCATGAGAGCGGTTTTCCGCCCGCGTATTAAAAATACGCGCAGAAAATCCACTGACACGTCCATTGTAGCGGAAAATATTAAAGCGTTTTGTTTTGAAAATGGTGATTTTATGTCAGAATTTCCTTTGGTTGATACTACGGTTGTGAAGGTCACTAGATGTCAATCATCTGTCTGTGGGATGGCAAATGGATAATAATAAACAATTTTAATTTTATTATGTAAAAAATTAGGCAACTTTGGTTAATACCTTGTCTTAGTCTTTTATTTACCACATACACTTTTTTGTTACCTATTTACCTTAGAGTACAAGCTAGACGCTCGCCTGCAGTTATTGGCTAACGAACTGTGTGGGACTTGTTTACAGTTGACTGATATCATTTTTTATTTTCGCCAAATATCATACTGAAGTAAATATTTAAAATAACTGCAGTTAATGTCGTCCATAAAACTTCTTTTATTTAAAATGGATCCTTATCGTGCTGTCTTATCTTCAAACAACAACTCATCAAGCTCATCAACTAGTTTAAGGTTATAGTTCCTGGCTATTAATTTGAAAAATCCGCACACTCTAGTGGAAAACGCAAAAAGTTAACTTCATTTCAACTTTTTGCGGATCCGTGTCGAAAATGGCGGGAAAAGCATTTTAAATTTGCACTAACCAATCACAACGCTGAATTATTATCCGCGAGCGGAAAACCGCTGTCATGGACAGCCAGCTTTAAGCAGGCTGTCAATGAGAGCGGTTTTCCGCTCGCGGATTATAATTCAGCGTTGTGATTGGCGAGAAAAGCATTTACACTAACCAATTACAACGCTAAATTATCATCCGCGAGCGAAAAACCGCTCTCATGGACAGCAGGCTATTCAATTCAGCATTGTGATTGGCGGGAAAAGCATTTTAAATTTGCACTTACCAATCACAACGCTGAATATATCTTCCGCGAGCGAAAAACAGCTCTTGTGGACAGCCAGCTTTTATCTATGGCATTGTATTGTTTTTTTCGACAGAGAATGTGACTTTTTTAAATAGAATTTATCGTACCCAACTTATAAATATTATAAAAAACACATTTTGGCAAAAATGTGTTTTGTGTCCCTAAAATGTAAACCACACAATTTAAAACACGAATATGAATTACCTAATCAAAATGGCAACACGGCGTAGGTAGCTTGAAAAAAATTCCAACAATTTTTTGTTGTCGGCAAAGTCAGAAAGAAGTATTTTAGAAAATCCATCTATCAAAATATTTTTATTTAGGTATATCTGAATTTTATAAACGACTTTCGCGTCGTACGGTTTCACACTTTTAAACTAGTAATACATATCGGTGTTCTTTTTTATCGCATAAACATAATAAAAGCTGCGCATGCGTGCCCTTTCCTTTGTTCTGCTTGACCTTGACCGTTACTGCGCATGCGTGCCCCTCCCACTCTTCTCCTAATTGGCCTTGATAATTACTGCGCATGCGTGCCCCTCCCACTCTTCTCCTAATTGACCTTGATAATTATTGCGCATGCGTGCCCTTTCCTTTGTTCTGCTTGACCTTGATAATTACTGCGCATGCTTGCCCCGCCCACCTTTTCTTTGTTCTGCTTGACCTTGATAATTATTGCGCATGCGTGCCCTTTCCTTTGTTCTGCTTGACCTTGATAATTACTGCGCATGCTTGCCCCGCCCAATTGGCCTTGATAAGTACTGCGTGCAGTTTCCATTCTTTGCTCCTCGACCTTGAACTTGAATGTGCGTGCGTGGCCCTTCTTCGACCTGAATGCTTTTCCCCCATACACTTGGCTTTGTATTATAAAGGCAGCGCGGTGAGGTGGACGACCATATTATTTTACCAAACAGTTAATACGTCAAGTTATTTTTGTTAGTTTGTGACCCCAAACAGGTGTCAGGTCGTACCTGCGATACCTGGTCTTTACAAAATTTTAAAACGTGGTATTTTATAAGGATATGTTTTAAAAAATATTTTCATGTATTTGTGCCTTAAAAAAGGTTAAACAAAAAAATTTGTTTGTTAATTTTATTATTTATAAATATTCTTTTTTTTGGATAACATGGGGCAAATTGAAACACTGTACAGTCTAATAAATATATTTATTTAATAAATGTTACATTAAAAAGTACATTTTGGTTTACAAAAATATTTATGTTAAAGGAAAAAGCCACACCTTTTACAAAAACTCTAAAATAAAACAATACAACGTAACAATAAAACGTACATAAAATTAAAGATACTTTACCATACAAAAAACATACAAATGCTATATTTAGGTTTACAAAAAGCATTTTTTGGTAAAAACAAATTTTTTACAAAACACTGAAAATAAGATGTACATACACTAAAATTAAACAATAAAACGTACATACGATAAAAGATATTTTAACATACAAAAAACATACAAATGCTATATTTAGGTTTACAAAAAACATTTTTGTTAAAAATTACGATCTAAAGTGTCAACGGTATAGTTGTTAAAATCGAGATAGACCACTTCGTAATAACAGTGACGGTATATTTTGGTTTACAAAAAACATTTTTGGTAAAAAAACAATTTCTTTACAAAACACTGAAAATAAGACGTACACTAAAATTAAATAATAAAACGTACATACGATAAAAGATATTTTAACATACAAAAAAACATACAAATGCTATATTTAGGTTTACAATAAACATTTTCTGATTTTTACTTAGTACAGTTTGTGTTTTGTGACATTAAGACACAATAACTAAAAATGTTTGACAGAGTAAAATAAACAATTTTTATTAAGAAAGTTTTTCGTAAAACAAAAATTTGAAAAATGACCAAAAAATTTTTTAAGTTTCGAAAATGGGGTAATTGCGGCCGCACCAGCACATTATCCAACACTTTAATTTTATCTTGTTCAGCACCTTGCCTTTTAAAGGGAATAGCCTCAAAAATGTCCTCTATGAGTGAGTGCGAAGCCGAAATAGCGGCAATGCAGCAGCGCCTGATGGCATTGAAAAAGGACGCTGCAAAAAGTAGGCTGCAGCTAAGCCACTTTAATAAATTATTTATTTCCTCGATACCATAATTTAAACTTTTAAACCTTAGACTATATAGTGCACTAGGCCTACGTGGGAAAGCACTTTAAAAAAAGCGCGCCGAGAAGTCTAGGGCATAACAAGTGTTGTGAAACAATACATATTATTTATATTTTATAATATATATTGTTAAGACCAACATAGTTTAACCTGGTGAGGAAACGACTTCAAAAATGTATTATGTCTCAACAGTGTGTGTGTGTTTAAAGGTAGATACAATTTTATGTTTATTTATTAAGTTATATGTATTCTGTATTTAATGTATTTTTTTATAAATAAAACTGATTTTTTCTTAGTACAATTTGTGTTTTGTGACATTAAGACAAATAACTAAAAATGTTGGGCAGAGCAAAATAAACAATTTTTATTAAGAAAGTTTTTTGTAAAACAAAAATTTGAAAAAATGTCCAAAATTTTTTTAAGTCCCAAATCGAAAATTTTCGTCGTTTAGGAGTTAAGATACGACATTAACGCAAATAACTAAAAATGTTTGACAGAGCAAAATAAACAATTTTTATAAATAAAAAGTTTCGAATTGGAAAAATAGAAAAGTTATATAGAGTGATAAATTTTGATAAAACATTTAAAAAAGCTATAATCCTTATAAAATACCACGTTTTAAAATTTTGTAAAGATGCAGGTACCTGACACCTGTTTGGGGTTTTATGGGTAAAAGTCCCGTTAAAAAATATACAAAGGCAGGCAATAGGATTTCTATACTTGTTTAAGCTTACAAATAATAATTTTTATATGTGTGCAAATACCTCTTACATATTTTTTTAAATGTGTACAGAGATAAAAAATATGTTTTTAAAAATAATATTATGATCTAAAGAGGGCTTTGCTTTACTTCATTATAAGTAGTCTGGAAGAGATTATAGAAACCTGTGTAACGCTTTGATGTAAAACACAAGTGGTGACTGACCGATCGATATCCACGGCCTTCTAGTAACCTGGTAACGCTTTGATACAAAACACACGTGGTGACTGACCGATCGATATTCACGGCCTTCTAGTAACCTGTAACGCTTTGATACAACAAATTTTCGTCGTTTAGGAGTTAAGATAGGACATTAAGACAAAAAACTAAAAATGTTGGGTAGAGCAAAATAAACAATTTTTATTAAGAAAGTTTTTCGTAAAACAAAAATTTGAAAAATAATCCTTATAAAATACCACGTTTTAAAATTTTGTAAGACCAGGTATCGCAGGTACAACCTGACACCTGTTTGTGGTTTTATGGGTAAAAGTCCCGTTAAAAAATATACAAAGGCAGGCAAAATAGAATCAGCTTTGCATTCGATAAAAACAAGTCCTTTAATAAGATTTGCACATTTTCAAAATATGTTTTTCATGTATATCTCTGTATGTGTCATAGGTACCCAGCAAACACTATTTGCCGGCAATTAGTTTAGTTAACAAAACCTATTTTCACGATAGGATTTTGTCACATAAAATGCAAAGTTCGATCGGCATATTATAAAAGTCGATAGAAAAGGGACTAGTGGAGTAGGGGGCTGTTCAGCGGCTTATCACTACACATAGGTAAATTGCCGCAAAATGTTAAAAAAAAGCACGCCGAGAAGTCTAGGGCATAACAAGTGTTGTGAAACAATATATATTATTTATATTTTATAATATATATTGTTAAGACCAACATAGTTTAACCTGGTGAGGAAACGACTTCACAAATGTATTATGTCTCAACAGTGTGTGTGTGTGTGTGTTTAAAGGTAGATACATTTTTATGTTTATTAAGTTATATGTATTCTGTATTTAATGTATTTTTTATAAATAAAACTGATTTTCGTAGTACATTTGTGTTTCTTTTAATCACACCCCATTAACAATATAAGAAAAAATTAAACAACATCTGCCTTATCTAGGCAGGAGTTAAATTGGTAGTTACGTATTTTATTTTTTTTATAAATAAAACTATTTTTATTTAATCGTCTTATATGGGACTTATTGAATGAAATGGGAGTTTTGTACTTATTTAAAAAAATAATCTATCAAACATGACAAAATTTTTCTTACTGCCACAAATATATTATCGGATTTAATACACATTTTTAAAGAAAATTTTATGCACCACAAAAAAGGTCTATTAACGTTTTTTAATAAAATCTACACTTTAAAATTAATTAAAGGAGCGCTCGATCCCATTTAAGCCTATGTTCGCTATCTTTTTTATATATTTTAATAATTTTTATTTTGTTTATGTTAATTTTTAAACAAAATTACGGTATAATATTAATATTAATTTCACAATGTACCGAACTTATATGCCCTTTTATCATATTTATGGTGTTTTTTGGAGATATATACGATTGTGTACACCTATTAGAAGCGAAGATATTGCCTCTATTTTAAAAATTTTTAGTCATTTGCGTATTTAGAGTAAAAGGGCAGTGGGGTTGGGATGTTTTTGCCTAAAAATCGATATTTCTTTTTATTCTAGTAACAACAATTGCCGACGACTGTGGTTACGCCTGTATGGTAAATCAGACTTTCAAAAATGTGTTTAGGTTATAGAATTTTAGAGAGTTAGGATCATTTAATTTAGTTTGTTAATTTATTTAAATAATTTACCTTAATTTTTCCAAGTTCTTTCATCACTTTCGAAGGTTTCCGAAAACGCCCGAATTATCTATTAATAACTTTTATGCCATCATGTACTATGGAATTTTCACGATATTTCTCGAATATTCTAGATCATTCTTTACTCTTCCACCATACTATAAAAGGGCGACGGGAAACCTCGGATCAGTCAGTATAAATTCGACTTTTGTGTTGTAAACTTCGAGACATTGACAAGAGTAGATTTTGTCGTTGTTGTAACCATAGTTACGTTCCATTGTTAATAAAGGTATAAAAACGAAGACACGTGTTTTTATACGAGGTGTTTTGGAACATTTGGTGTCAGAAGCGGAACGAGGTTACCCAAGGAAGCCGAAGTGGTAAGAAGAGTGAATGCCAGTTGAGACAAGACAAAGACAGCAAGTAGTTATGGAGGAGTTAAGTGCACTAATTAAACAAATGATGGAAAAACAAGAATCCCTGAAAGAAGACCTAAAAAAGAAATGCAGTTAAGCCAAGAAAACCTGAAAGAAGACATGAAGATCAGTCAAGAATCCCTGAAAGAAGACCTAAAGAAAGAAATGCAGACAAGCCAAGAAGCCATGAAGAAGACATTAAAAATGAAATGAAGACCAATTTAGAAGAAGAAATGAAGAAAACTCAAGAAGAAATGAAGACAAATCAAAAAGAAATGAAGCGAGAAATCAAAATCAGTCAAGCAGAAACGAGACAACAAATCGAGAAAATACAAAAGACATAAAAAAAGGACAAGAACAAATGAAGCAAGAGATAAAAGAGAAGATAGTAAAGATTCGAGAACACCTGAGGGAGAATTTCATCAATGCCAAGATGAGATGAGAAAAGAAATGTTGCTTGAATTAAAACTTACAAAAGAAGATGTCAAAGAAGATATAGAAGAAATACAACAGACTGTGCAGTTAGTTCAAGGTCAAATGCAACAAGAAGTTCAGCATTTACACCGGCAAATTCAAAATATAGCTAGTACAGGTGTCGTTCCAGGATGTGGTACTCCAGCAACTGTTATGAAACCACCAACTTTTGACGGAAAGGTACCGTGGGTTACGTACCTTAGACAATTTGAAGCTGCTGCGAACGGCAATAATTGGGTTTACCAGAAAAGGCACGCGCATTAGTGCTTGCTCTACGAGGTGAAGCCATGGAGGTATTAAGAAATATTCCTGAAGAGAAACAAAGCGACTATCAATCAATTGTAATGTTCCTAGAAATGAGATATGGCGAGACACATTTGCAGGAAGTTTATAAGGCGCAGCTGCAGGGACGAAGACAAAAATATAACGAAAGCCTTCAGGAATACGAAGCTGACATCGTACGTTTGATTAATCTGACATATCCAACATACCCAGAAGAAATAAAACAAGAACTAGCCGTGGGTAGTTTCATTGAAGGTCTACGCGATCAGACATGAATCAGGCTTTAAGAATGGCCAGATTGAAGAAAATATCAGAAGCTCTTGCCTACGCGCTTCAGTTCGAAACAGCCAAACAAACGTCTAGGAGTCAGACAAGAATAAGAAGAATAAACTTTGTACCAGAAGAAGACAATTCAAATAAAGATTTTGCAAGAGTAATGAAGGAGTTGCAAGAAATTTTCCTTAAGAAGCAAACAGAAGAAGACAACAGTATGACATTTAGAAGAAGAAATACTATCCGCTGTTGGAAGTGTGGTAAAGAGGGGCATCTACAGAGAAATTGTACCAGATTCAATGCCCCTACTAGTAGTCCGGAAAACTCCCAGTAGTCAGTCGGGCGAAAGCTGGCTAGGTGCTACCAAGCCCCACCAACAACAACTATTAGAGTATCCCGGCTGCAGAACAATGGCTCCAGCTTGGTAGTACCTGGAAATGTATGCGGTCGGGAATGTGAGATGGTACTAGATACTGGTTCTACACATACCATCAGTGAAGCCGAACATCGTAGCTCATTGTAAAATATTCCGCCCTGAGAAGAATTACATCTTGGAAACTGCTAATGGAGAAGTTTTACCAATAAAGGCATACATGAAGCCAGAATAACCCTAGGGACAACAACATTCATACAAGTCGTGTTTGTTGCCGACATCATGGACGAAGTTATTCTTGGCCTAGACATTATGGAAAATCGAAGTTTATACTAGACCTTCCACAACGGGTACTACGAACCAATAAAGAAGAGATTGTAATGAGACTACCACGAAGCAGTGAAACATCGATTCGAGAAGTAGTCCTCACGGAAGATGTTATTCTACCGCCAAACTCAGAAAGCATCATACAAGCAAGGTTTGAAGATTCAGAAGAAGGTGAAATCGTGTTAGTCGAACCATTAGAAAATTGTCCCTTATACGCTAAAGGAATTCTACCAGCAAGAACTCTGGCGCAAACCAAAGAAAATATGGTATTTGTCAGAATGATGAACCTGAAAGATTTCCCTCAACAGGTCAAAATGGGTGACAAAGTCGGTACCTGTCAACCTGCTGCTATGATAGTTACCTATCCCTGTACCACACCTGCAGGAGTCTCCACACGTAAACTACCTGATGCTCTACAAGACCTGTTGATTTCATCAAAATCCTTGTTAGACCCAGTGCAAGTATCTATGCTGGAAGAACTTTTAAGAAGAAATCAAGATGTTTTCTCTTTATCCGAAAAGATTTGGGTAAAACCAGTGTAGTTCAACATCGGATAAACACCGGAGACGCCTCGCCAATCAAACAACCACCAAGGCGAATTCCTTTAGCCAAGAGAGACGAAGTCGAAAAGTTATTAGGAGACATGCAAAAACAAGGCATTATAGAGCCATCTCAGAGTCCATGGTCATCTCCAGTAGTCCTAGTCAAGAAGAAAGATGGTTCCACCAGATTTTGTGTTGACTTCAGAAGACTGAATGATGTCACGAAGAAAGACAGTTTTCCACTACCAAGAATAGACGATACCCTAGATACACTCACCGGATCAAAATGGTTTCGACATTAGATCTAAAAAGTGGCTATTGGCAAGTGGAACTTCATCCGGAAGACAAGGAAAAATCTGCTTTTTCAACTGGAAACGGACTGTGGCAGTTTAATGTTATGCCATTTGGTTTATGCAATGCCCCCGCTACGTTTGAACGTTTGATGGAGTTGACATTACGGGGACTAACTTGGAAAACCTGCTTAGTATATCTAGATGACATAATAATTCTTGGAAAAACATTTGACGACCACTTGAAAAATGTTGAAGAGATTTTTCAGAAGCTTAGATCCGCCCAGCTGAAGCTTGGTCAAAGAAATGTCACCTTTTCCAGAAAGAAGTAAAGTACCTAGGGCATATAATTACCGAAGAAGGAGTAAAAGCTGAGTCCAGGAAGACTGAAGCTATCCAGAACTGGCCCTGTACCAAAGAACAAGCATGAAATCAGAAGTTTTCTGGGATTGTGTACCTATTACAGACGGTTCATACATGGGTTTGCCGATATTGCAAGACCATTACATCGTCTTACGGAAAACAACAACAGCTACGAGAATGGACTGAAGAATTGCCAAGCAGCTTTTGTACACCTAAAGAAAGCCCCGTGCAATCCCCGGTAGTTGTCATATCCACAACCAAATCAAACATTTATTGTGGACACTGATGCGAGCAACACTGCTATTGGTGGAATTTTGTCACAGATGCAAGATGGTCAAGAAAATAATAGCCTATTTAGCAAAGTCCTGTCCAAACCTGAACAAGAGTATTGTGTCACCAGAAAAGAACTTTTGGCTATTGTTTGAAATCCCTAGAGCATTTTCATAAATACCTGTATGGCCGAAATTCCACTAAGAACGGACCATGCATCACTTAAATGGCCGCTTCAGTTCAGGAGCCCTGACAGAGTCTAGCACGATGGCTGCTAACGCATTCAAGAATATGATTTCAAAGTGGAACATCGAGGGGACTGAACCATAAGAATGCTGACGCTTTATCAGACGTGCCGGATGATTGCAAACACCGCAGCAGACGAGAAAGAACATGAAGATCTCTGATGAGTTCTCACTGCCGAAGAACACGTCTTCCAAGTGCTCTCAAGAATGGGATCAGATCTCGGCCAAGAGCAACTAGAAGAGTCCCGATCTTGGAGACATTATCGCACCTAAGACAAGAATTTTTGGAAAGATCGCCATATCAGAAAATAGCTCCAAGTCTCCAAGACTTTAAGGTACTGGGCCATAAGGGACTCCTTGATTATTAAAGATGGCCTATTACAAAGGGTCTGGGAAGTTCTGACGGCAAAGCCGCATAAACATCGAGATAATCCCACCAGCCAACCCCCAGGATCCCGTTAGGCCATTGCAAGCACTACGCCGTAATGGTGTAGGAGGTAGCGCCATTTCTGAGTTATGAGAGAAGCCTCTTGAAAAGGTTCGAAGAAAAGGTTCTATCATTTTATTTTGTTTATGCTCATTTTTAAACACATTACGGTATAAATTAATATTAATTTCACAAATGTACCGAACTTATATGCCTTTTTAGGATATTTATGGTATTTTTGAAGATATATACGATTGTGTATACCTATTAAAAGCGCAGATATTGCCTCTGTTTTAAATTTTTTCAGCCATTACGTATTTAGAGTGAATAGGCAGTGGTATCGGGATGTTTTTGCCTAATTTCGTTAGGGAGTTGTAGAAAATGGTATAAATTAGGGTTTGCTATAATTTAACTGTATAGAATGGCATTATTACATATATATTACTAGAAAATTTTATTTAATCGTCTTATATGGGCCTTATTGAATGAAATGGGAGTTTTGTACTTATTTAAAAAAATAATCTATCAAACATGACCAAGAATTTTCTTACTGCCACTTAAATATATTATCGGATTTAATACACATTTTTTAAAGAAAGCTTTATGCACCACAAAAAAGAGTCTATTAACGTTTTCAATATTTTTTTATTAGAGCTTATGAAAAAAATCAGGCCTATGCGATAATTTTTTGTAGGAAGTGTACTAAAAATGTGTATTCTTGCTTAGCACACTTACTAAAAATACGAAAGGCTTTAAACGATTCTATTTACACAAAAGTGTGGATAGATTACTTGGTCACACGGCTATTTCAAAAATTTTCTTTAGTCTTCGGAGATAAATTAGATGACAATGGTTGTCAGGCCAAAAGAATCCTTTTTACGAAATACCGAAAAGCAACCCAGCAAGATAGGTATTCTTTAGTTTATGCGATGTGTATCAGAAATTCCCACGGCAGTTTGTCACAGGTGCATAAAATTTTCTTTAAAAATGTGTATTAATCCGATAATATATATATTTCTTTAGTCTTCGGCGATAAATCAGACGACAATGGTTTTCAAACCGCCTATTCTTTGGCCAAAAAGAATCCTTTTTACGAAATACCGAAAAGCAACCCAGCAAGATACGTATTCTTTAGTTTATGCGATGTGTATTAGAAATTCCCACAGCAGTTTGTCATGTTTGATAGATTATTTTTTAAATAAGTACAAAACTCCCATTTCATTCAATAAGGCCCATATAAGACGATTAAATAAAATTTTCTAGTAATATATATGTAATAATGCCATTCTATACAGTTAAATTATAGCAAACCTTAATTTATACCATTTTCTACAACTCCCTAACGAAATTAGGCAAAAACATCCCGATACCACTGCCTATTCACTCTAAATACGTAATGGCTGAAAAAATTTAAAACAGAGGCAATATCTGCGCTTTTAATAGGTATACATAATCGTATATATCTTCAAAAATACCATAAATATCCTAAAAAGGCATATAAGTTCGGTACATTTGTGAAATTAATATTAATTTATACCGTAATGTGTTTAAAAATGAGCATAAATAAAATGATCAAAATATATAAAAAGATAAGTGTATTGATTTTTACCACTATTTACCATACAGGCGTAACCACAGTCGTCGGCAATTGTTGTTACTAGAATAAAAAGAAATATCGATTTTTAGGCAAAAACATCCCAACCCCACTGCCCTTTTACTCTAAATACGCAAATGACTAAAAATTTTTAAAATAGAGGCAATATCTTCGCTTCTAATAGGTGTACAGGGTGGCTCGAATTCGACGCTCATCATTGGGATTTCGTAAACCGTAAGAGATACAGGATCGGTTAAATGGAGGCAAAGTTGCGCAATTTGATGCTCAATAAAATGCCGCTTTGCGTTTTAAAAATTCCAAGTACTTCCGAAGATATTCGAAAAAAACCGGAATTTTCAATTTTGGTTTTTATTGTTTCCTGGCTATATTTGTTAAGATAACTCAAAATGAAAAACACGTTTTCATGGCCACTTTTCTGCTCTATAATTCAGTGTGATTAAATATTGAATCTGACGTTTCGGCTTCTGGCGACCATCATCAACTTAAATTTTTTAAATACGGACCTGATATTTTTTTCAATTTATTTAAATCCTTTCATCACTCTTAAAACACTATATATCGCCACTTTGATATTTGCCGACGTTTCGTACAGAAAATTCCATCACCAGAATATTACATATTTATTTTATCATAATACGGCCCTGAACTACATTTTTAGGTAAGAAAGTAAAAAAAGAATAAACTTATTACATATTCGTAATCTTTTTATTGCAACTCATTGATATTAGCAGAAATTACTTTATTAACCGAAAATTTCATGAATATTAGACATAAGATACAAAAAGGTAGACAACAAATCAGCTGACATAAACAATTTGTAATACTATCTTGATGTCCATATTAAAAATAAACATAATTTAATCCCTATTATAAGTGTTCAAAGAGATAACCTTCCGCCTGGATGCATTTTCTCGCTTTGCTTTGTATTTTTAATACAGCTCGATTGATTGTTCTCGCAGGTATGGCAGCAACTTCCCTTATCAAATTTTGTCGTAGTACTTAAAGGTCGTGAGGTGCATTTTTAAATAAACGGTGCTTAAGATATCCCCAAAGGAAATAATCTAGGGGACTAAGATCTGGGCTCCTAGCGGGCCACTTAACATTGGGAAATTTGGTACATAAAACAATACGTGAAGTGTCAAGGTTTAAAAAGTAGAAATCAAACAATTTTTCTAGGTTACTCTTATAATAATAAAACAAAAACATTAAACAAGCTTGAGTTGCCTAGAAATGCAAAACAAATACTGAAAAGAATTTAATATTTAAAGAGAACAAAATTTTAAGACGAGGGATTGATTGTTTATCAGATAACAAGCAGTTAGTAAAGTCAAGTAAAAAGTTAAGTTTGAGTTAAGCCCCGTACGGGCTATCCCTAGGGATATGCCCGTGCTAAATTTAGTTAGTTCAATAAGTTACGTTGGTTTTTAATGCAGAAGTTAGTTTGTGATGGTCCACCGGTTCTCATTGTCCCAGATAGATAGTTCCATATGGTACATTTGCCCAGTGACGTAAAAGTTCGGCCATATATGTAATTCCAAAATTTTAACGTCACATATGGTGGAGGCGCCGGGTGGACACAGTACAATTCCAACAAAAGATGGACAATCTAGAATATTGTGGTTTATTTGTATAGTTGTTTAAGGTAAAAATCCACCAGCAATGTTTTTTAATTAATGGTTTTTTTGTTGTTTACTTGTTAGAAAAAGTATAATATTGATAAAAATAATGATTTAATATGCAGAGAAAAGTAGCCTAAAAGTAAAATTTGATAATAACTCTTTTTTAACCACCGTTATATGTAATATTAAGTGATGAAAAGGGTCATTGTTTTGATGATATATAATATCCGAGCAAGGTCAAGACCATATCCTAATAATGCAGAGCTAACTAGTTTCAAATAAACATTTTTATTTACCAAGTCAGATGTTTTGTTTAGTACATATTATGTAGCACAATGACACTATGCATTTAAAGTGTTTAATATGGGAGGTATAAAATTTAGGCCACTTTTCTCTAAAAATAATCTTAACCGTTACAACTATATTTAAATAAAACTACTTGGAGAAAATCCCAAATTTAGAAATTATTCAGTTAACAATGAAAAAAATTTAACCTTTTTCTTATAATCAATGACAAATCTTTTATTTTTTAGAAAAAAGTCAAGTTAATTAATTATTTTTTGGATTAAGGGCTATTTGTTCATTTTTTTTGTTTACATTTATTGAAAAAAATTTAGATAAAACTTTTTTCATATTTTTAAAAACTTCGAAAAGTTAAGGTTATTTACGGTAATTTACATAATAGGTAAAATATTGTTAGATTTTTAAATATTTGTAAGCTATATGGAACTATCGATTTTGGTAATATTGCTAATTTTTTTAAAGGGTTAAAGTAAATTTGGCTCATTTCTAATAGCGTTGTGGGTCCAACGCTTTCAGGAAAGGGCATATGTGAACACCTAGTATAAAAAAGTATACATTTTGGGAATTTTAAAAATATACATTTTTGGGAAATTTAAATATAATTGGGTTACTTAACATTGGGAAATTTGGTACATAAAACAATACGTGAAGTGTCAAGGTTTAAAAAGTAGAAATCAAACAATTTTCTAGGTTACTCTTATAATAATAAAAACAAAAACATTAAACAAGCGAGTTGCCTAGAAATGCAAAACAAATACTGAAAAATTTAATATTTAAAGAGAACAAAATTTTAAGACAGGGATTGATTTGTTTATCAGATAAGCAAGCAGTTAGTGAAGTCAAGTATAAAGTTAAAGTTTAAGTTACGCCCCGTGCAGGCTATCCCTAGGGATATGCCCGTACTAAATTGAGTTAGTCAAATAAGTTACGTTGGTTTTTAGAAGATGCAAAGTTAGTTGTTGATGGTCCACCGGTCTCATGGTCCCAAGAAGATAGTTCCATATGGTACATTTGCCCAGTGTAATAAGTTTATTCTTTTTTTACTTTCTTACCTAAAAATGTAGTTCAGGGCCGTATTATGATAAAATAAATATGTAATATTCTGGTGATGGAATTTTCTGTACGAAACGTCGGCAAATATCAAAGTGGCGATATATAGTGTTTTAAGAGTGATGAAAGGATTTAAATAAATTGAAAAAATATCAGGTCCGTATTTAAAAAATTTAAGTTGATGATGGTCGCCAGAAGCCGAAACGTCAGATTCAATATTTAATCACACTGAATTATAGAGCAGAAAAAGTGGCCATAAAAACGTGTTTTTCATTTTGAGTTATCTTAACAAATATAGCCAGGAAACAATAAAAACCAAAATTGAAAATTCCGGTTTTTTTCGAATATCTTCGGAAGTACTTGGAATTTTTTAAAACGCAAAGCGGCATTTTATTGAGCATCAAATTGCGCAACTTTGCCTCCATTTAACCGATCCTGTATCTCTTACGGTTTACGAAATCCCAATGATGAGCGTCGAATTCGAGCCACCCTGTACATAATCGTATATATCTCCAAAAAACACCATAAATATGATAAAAGGGCATATAAGTTCGGTACATTGTGAAATTAATATTAATATTATACCGTAATTTTGTTTAAAAATTAACATAAACAAAATAAAAATTATTAAAATATATAAAAAAGATAGCGAACATAGGCTTAAATGGGATCGAGCGCTCCTTTAATTAATTTTAAAGTGTAGATTTTATTAAAAAACGTTAATAGACCTTTTTTGTGGTGCATAAAATTTTCTTTAAAAATGTGTATTAAATCCGATAATATATTTGTGGCAGTAAGAAAAATTTTGTCATGTTTGATAGATTATTTTTTTAAATAAGTACAAAACTCCCATTTCATTCAATAAGTCCCATATAAGACGATTAAATAAAAATAGTTTTATTTATAAAAAAAATAAAATACGTAACTACCAATTTAACTCCTGCCTAGATAAGGCAGATGTTGTTTAATTTTTTCTTATATTGTTAATGGGGTGTGATTAAAAGAAACACAAATGTACTACGAAAAGTTTTATTTATAAAAAAATACATTAAATACAGAATACATATAACTTAATAAACATAAAAATGTATCTACCTTTAAACACACACACACACACACTGTTGAGACATAATACATTTGTGAAGTCGTTTCCTCACCAGGTTAAACTATGTTGGTCTTAACAATATATATTATAAAATATAAATAATATATATTGTTTCACAACACTTGTTATGCCCTAGACTTCTCGGCGCGCTTTTTTTTAACATTTTGCGGCAATTTACCTATGTGTAGTGATAAGCCGCTGAACAGCCCCTACTCCACTAGTCCCTTTTCTATCGACTTTTATAATATGCCGATCGAACTTTGCATTTTATGTGACAAAATCCTATCGTGAAAATAGGTTTTGTTAACTAAACTACTTTTAAAAATTCTGTCGCCCTAAAAGGACGGATTTCTTTTTTATTTCAGGGTGGGTAGGCGGTTGTCATAAAGTTTGGAGTCTTTTATTTACATTTAAACCTAAGGTTTATTGCACACTAGACATCCATTCCTATCGTGAAAATAGGTTTTGTTAACTAAACTACTTTTAAAAAATTCTGTCGCCCTAAAAGGACGGATTTTTTTATTTCATGGTGGGTAGGCGGTTGTCATAAAGTTTGGAGTCTTTTATTTACATTTAAACCTAAGGTTTATTGCAAACTAGACATCCATTTTGCGGTGTTATAAACCATAACCTCTCCGCACAATGATCGCAAGATAGGTGGTATCGAAGTTGGTTACTCCGAAGGGTGATGTGTTGATTAACAATTATACCATTCAAATTGTTATCGGAATAACAAGCAAGGCACCAAGACATACCATTAGCTACCGCATAAGTGCGAATGCGACAAAATCGCCTTCCCCTTAAAAATTGCGCTGGCAACCTAACGTATTTATTCCGATAATAAACAAAATCTTAATCACCACTGGAGTACCCATCATCGGAAGTTGATGCCATGTTGCTGTCTAGAAGAAATATGATATAAAATTCAATGGCAATCACCCTTAGTAGTCTAAATCCTCTCTCTAAATCCCCTCTCTAAAATAATATATGGGACTTATAAAAATTTTGATCATTTTTCAAATTTTTGTTTTACGAAAAAACTTTATTAATAAAAATTGTTTATTTTGCTCTTCCAAACATTTTTACTTATTTGTCTTAATGTCGTATCTTAACTCCTAAACGACGAAAATTTTCGAAAGCCCTCTTTAGATCATAATATTATTTTTAAAAAGATATTTTTATCTCTGTACACATTTAAAAAAATATGTAAGAGGTATTTGTACACCTATAAAATTATTATTTGAAAGCTTAAACAAGTATAGAAATCCTAAATCTGCTTTTGTTAATTTTATTATTTATAATTATGCTTATTAATTCTTTTTTTTATTGTGGATAACATAAATATATTTATTTAATGAAGCTATTGATTAGTGGCTATCCCACAAATTAGTAGTACAAAATAACAATTGTAAAAATTTTGGTATTTTTTTCTGTTTTCGGTCAACATTTTTAGTCATTTTTATTTTTTCTGTATCTCAACTTTTTCTATACTTGTTTAACCTTTTTTCAAATAAATATTTTTTTAAATGTGTAAATCTTATAATTTTTAGAAATATAAGTTTTTCTAGGAATATTGTAGACCTACCCATATAACATTTTTTGCCGGCGTTGTACATCTAATTTACTGGCATTGCCAACACTCTTTAATGGCAAGGCATTGGCAAAAAGGTATCAAAAAGACGCGAAAGTGGGCAATTGGCCGTTATTAGGCCACGTGTTGCAGATAAAGTGATGGCATCCGTCATTAATAAGTTTGTTCGATATTAGTGGCAATTATATTTTTAAATCAAAGGACCAGCTTGTTTTTTTATAAGAACAAGCAAAAGGTTTGGGATCTCTCACACAACGAGGTATTCAAATCAAGTCACAATTTACAATTGTCGTTGCAATTTTTCCAGTGCAGTACCAATTGTGAGAAACAAAATAATAAACACCCCAAATTTAAAATTTAAATATTTTGGCGCGATGCCGATGTCTAATATCAAACATTCCGCCCACCAAAAATAATTTATTTATTTTTCTGTACATCAAACACCAAAATTTAGGTATGAAAAAAAAAAAAATAAAATTCTTAATCAACACACAAATAATAACAGCACAGTTTATGTTTGATTCAAATTATTGGTTAGGTAACGGACATAGTTTGACCAATGGTCTATTAGTGATACCCTTTGCGGTACGGATTTAAGCTACTCGCACTATCTTATCAGGGCTCTGATATAATTCAACAATCCGCCCTAGTAACCACCGTATGGGTGGCGTATTCGAATCTTTTACAATGACCAGGGTGCCCACTGCCGGAGGAGTTTGAGGACAGTTCCACTTGGCCCTCGTTTGCAGAGTATGAAGATACTCCATGTGCCACCTTTTCCAAAAGTGTTGGTGCAGTTGCTGAATCAAATGTCACCGGGTTAATCGGTTTGCGTTGACACTAGATAATTCCTCGTCAGGAAGGGACATCAATGGTTCGGTAGTCAGAAAATGACCAGGGGTAAGACTAGTCAGATCGTTCGGATCTGGACTAAGAGCACACAGAGGCCTTGAATTCAAAACAGCCTCAATTTGCGCTAACAGGGTCGTTAACTCTTCAAAGGTAAGAATTTGACACCCAATAACGCGCACCAAATGCGCTTTCACGGATCGCACAGCACTTTCCTAAATACCACCCCAGTGGGGAGACGCAGGGGGTTGAAATGCCACTTTATGGCCAACTGTTCAGACGATGCTTGACAGTAAGACAATAACAGATTATTTGCACCAACAAAATTTGTTCTTCGGTCACTATACAAGTCAGTGCATCGATCACGTCTGGCAACAAACCTGCGAAATGCTGCAAGAAAGGCTTCTGATGAAAGGTCAGAAACAGCCTCAAGATGCACAGCCTTCGTTCCGAGGCAAATAAAAACACAAATATATGCTTTATGCCCACGAACCCCACGATACCTGCCTAAAACAATGGACAGGGGTCCAGCGAAATCTACACCAGTGTGAGTAAAGGCTTTGACCTGTGAAACACGAGCTAATGGTAAATCGCTCATGTAAGGACTCAATGGAGACGGGTTCGTGCGAAAGCAACGATAACACTTAGAAAGCACATGACGAATAGCTCGACGAGCTGATAAAATCCAAAATTGTTGGGTAATCAAATACTGAAGAGCTCTGGGGCCTGGATGTAGGTTTCGATTATGAAAATGTTGAATTATTAAGTCGGTTATGGGGTGACTTCGTGAAAGAAGCACTGGATGCTTAGCGTCAAATGCCATGTCGGCGTGTTTTAAGCGTCCACCAACTCTAATAATTCCAAATGAATCCAAAAATGGGGCAAGCTGTCTTATAGGTTTGGAACACGGTAAATTTTGTTCGATTTTCAAAAGCTCGGCGCTAAACATACGCTGTTGCACCAATTTAACGATAACCATCAGGGCATTCTGAAGGTCCTGCTGGCACAAGGCGTCCTTTCTACGGGCATCCTTACAAACACTGCCTGTTGAAGCCAAGGGGTCCCGCCCACCATAGCTGATGTGAAACAAGCTGTTCGGGAAGGATTCCCCGGGATGCACAGTCAGCTGGGTTAGACTTTCCTGACACATGACGCCAGCACTCAGGAGGCACCTTTTCCTGAATTTGGGACACTTTATTAGCAATGAAGGTTTTCCATTTATAGGGAGGCGCCCTTATCCATGATAAAGTTACGCTTGAATCAGACCAGGCAAAAATTTTGTTTATCTTTACATGAGACAGACTAGAAATTACAAATTCTATACAATCTGCGAGCAATACCGCAGCGCACAACTCTAAGCGGGGCAAGGAAATCCGTTTCAATGGAGCCACACGATTTTTTCCACACACCAAAGAAATTACAACGCTGTTGTTCACTAATACTTGTCGCAAGTACAAAACAGCGGAATAGGCTACTTCTGAGGCATCACAGAAACCATGGAGTTCAACATCACGCGTTTCATCACTTATAAAACGACGAGGTATTGAAAGCGACGACAAACGAGTTGCGACCGATACAATTCCCATTGTTGAGTTATATCATCAGGGGGAACAGCGTCCCAATTTAAACCTTGAAGCCACAACTTCTGTATCAACGATTTGGCTACTAAAATGGTAGGAGACAAAAAACCTAAGGGATCGTATATCCGCGCAATCTCTGACAAAATATTTCGTTTAGTACATTTTCTAGCTATAGGTTCCACTGAGTATGAAAAGCAATCAGAGACCACTGTAAACCCAGCACTTTCATACCAGATGCGTCTTTGTCACTAAAGTCGATTGTTTGCTGATGAGCTATTGGCACAGATTCTAGTAAGGCTGGATGGTTGCTAGACCACTTTCTAAGTTCAAAACCTCCAAGAGATAACAAATCAATGAGCTGCCTTTGTACTTCCAATGCATCGGAAACTGAAAAGGAACCAGCCATGATATCATCCACGTAGGTACTACGTCTTAGGATTTGAGCAGCTAAGGGGTACTTGGCTTCATAGTCTGTGGCTAACTGCAATAAACTTCGAATAGCAAGATATGCACTTGAAGAAACACCGTAAGTCACAGTATTTAATTGAAACTCTTGAATTGGCTTTGTAGGAGAAAAACGCCCCAAAATACGCTGAAAATCACGATGCTCAGGAGCCACAAGGATCTGACGATACATTTGTCGGATATCGGTAGTAAACACAACACTAAAAATACGAAAATGTAGTAAAATAGAGGTTATTTCACACTGAAGTTTGGGACCACTAAATAAGCAATCATTTAATGAAGAACCATTTGAGGACTTTGCACTTGCATCAAATACAACACGAATTTTCTTTGCTTCACCGCTTCCCTTAAGCACACAATGATGCGGAATGAAGTATCCATCACTTGGAGAGGCGAGTGCTTCGACGGCAGTCATATGATTGTGGTCAAGATAATCTTGCATTAACTGTGAATACATATTCTTTAAATCAACATCCCTTGCCAATCTATTTTCCAACAAATTAAGTCGACGCATTGCTTGTGCCCTTGAATCGCCCAAAGAAGGAGGTAAAACTCGAAAAGGAAGTTGAACCACATAACGTCCATTTGCTTCACGTTTGCAAGTTTTGACAAACAAATTTTCACAAGCGATATCATCGGAGGACAAGGCTAGCGACTGAGGAACATGCTCTATCTCCCAAAATCTTTTTAAAGTTTCATCCAAGTCAGTATTAAGAGCGGTAAAACAACTTAAAACGTTAGAAGGCGGCAATGACAGGGACCACCATTTTCACCTTTGTGAAAACCTGGTAAAATTATTTGAGAAAACATATTCACACCTAATAAAATAGCCACATCACTAGAACTGTTAAACTCAGGATCTGCTAAGGTTAAGTTCTGCAAGTATTTCCACTTTTGAATATGAAAGTTTGCTGAAGGAATAGCGTTACAAATTTGAGGTAGCACAACTGTATCCACATGATACACATGACTACTATCACCAACTGGAGAAATTTTTAAAGCTACATTTCCCAGCGTCACACACGAAGACATCTGGTTGAGACCTTGAATAGAAGTAGAGGACTTTGAGGGTTGAAGACCTAGTCTATTTAAACATGCCTCACTAATAAAGCTTGCTTGACTAGCGGAATCCAACAAAGCTCTGCAACGCACCGGCCTATCATAATAATCAAACACAAGTATTGAAGCGGTTGCAAACAACATACATTTTTGAGAGGGTATTCTGCTAGAATATACTTGTAATTTATTATCACCACTGGAATTTTCAGGAACTGCTTTAGCACCTGAAGAAGATTTATCACTATTAGAATTCACTGGTTTGGGAGAAAAATGTAGAAGCGTATGGTGTCTAAGTTGACACACTCGACATGTCGAAGTACTCTCACACTTATTGAGAGAATGACCGAAAGCTAAACAGTTGAAACAGAAACGCTTATCCTTCACAAAGGAATGACGTTCACCAACGTCAGCACATAAAAATTTGTCACATTTGATCAAAGAATGGGCACTTTCTTTGCAAAAATCACATTTTGAATAACTTACGTTAGACATAAAATTATGTATATTTTTATCACCACTGGTTTTACCATGACCACTTGAAAAACTATGACTGTTAGACCTAAAATGGCCACCCTTGTTTGACATATCATTATTGTTTGCTTTATAAGCAGCACTACTGCTTTCAGGCTTTGGAATTAATTGGCTATTTTCTAAAGCTCTACAATGTTTCTCCAAAAATGTGTAAAGATCATTATACTGCGGAAATTTTTTATCACTATATTCAAACTCAAACAGCGTTTTTAACGAATGATCCATTTTTTGAAAAAGTAAATTAAATTTAGTAAAATCCCACAAATCTAATTGATATAAATCTAGGGCTGATAAGTTTTCAGAAAAGATTGACAATAATTTTCTAAGTTCAATCGCTGACTTAGTTTTAATGGCAGGAGCTTGATAAACCGAAAGCCAATAATCTGTCACTAAAACTCTATCATTTTGATAACGTTTCACTAATGCATCGTAAGCCGTGTTATAATTTGCATCCGTAATAGGAATATTTTTTATGACTACAGCTGCATCTTTTTCTAAATAAGAAACTAAAAATTGAAAGCGTTCAATATTAGTAAGAGAGGTACATTCATGGATCAATGATTTGTACATGTCAAAAAGGTCGGCCACTTTTTAAAATCCCCATCAAATTTAGGAATTTCTATTTTGGGCAGTCTCACCCTATCACATCTGTCACTGTTAACACTGTTCCGACTATTAGTTAAGTTATTATTTGGTTTTATTTGAATTTGAGTTTCACATAAATCTCTATACAATGATTTGATTGCGAATTGCATATCATTAAAGGCATCTTAAATTATGTCTTGTTCTTCGATTTGAGTATCGTCATCAATAAGGCCAACAATGTCCAAATGTAACGATTCAAATTTTATGACATCATCAAACAAACTGTCATATCGTAAGCGGAACTCGTTTTTTGTTTGCTCTGAGGCACCCTCCAAAGTTGCGTCAGTAGCAATACTATATAGTTTTTTAACTTTCTTTTGAATTGAATTTCGTTTTTTAATTAAGGACTTTACGTCACTCATGTTTTCTTTTTAATTTTAAACAAACAAAAGGGAATTAGAAATGATATTAATTAATTTGATTAATAAATGAATTAAATAATTAATTTTTCGCGAAGGAAAAATAATTCCTATATAAATCCGAAAAAATATGCGATGTGGCAACACTGCATATAAATTCAATTAAATTTTGTGGAAGTTAAAATTTAAAAAATATTGAAAACAATAATTTATTTTGTATATCACTTTTAACTCACGATAGGCTGTAATTACCAATTTATAAAACCAAATAATAAACTTTAATTGATTTTTTACACTCACCAAAGACTGAATGAACTTTTAACTAATGCAAAATATTAATATAATAGCAATTTAAATTGATTAATTAATAACACAATTTTCAAAAAACTTTTGTTTATTATAATGCCTAACTGCCAGTTAACTCTGGGTTAGAAATTTCCCCTTAAACTTTTTACCGTTTGAAGCGAACAAGTTTGCCTTATCTTAACACCTACAAAAAACTATCGATATCGATCGAAAATATGGGTTTGATGCACAAAAAAATGAAATGTTTAAATTTAGCAGAATATAAAATGAACAATTTTTAACAATAATTTCACTAATTAAAATATAATTTATTGCATTCCATAGGACTTTTCTTAATAATTCGGCTTCGAAGACCAAAAAATGTTCGATATTAGTGGCAATTATATTTTTAAATCAAAGGACCAGCTTGTTTTTTTATAAGAACAAGCAAACTTACGAAAAATAATTTACAAGTTATCTTCTCACAAACGATACAAAGAGCACTTACCAAGATTTTGATTTATTCTGCTTCTGTTAGTTGTTTTGCCGCGGTTTTCTTGCCGCAGATTTCTCGCCGGCCGGCTTGCTCGAGGAATTTGGCGGTAAAGTTTACAGCGGGCTAGGCAACTTGCTCTTATCAAATAAAAGGCGCACACACGTATATGTAGCACACGTAATAGCTTTGGAACACAGAAAGTAGGAGAAAATCACTTAAAAGGTTTGGGATATTTCACACAACGAGGTATTCAAATCAAGTCACAATTTACAATTGTCGTTGCAATTTTTCAATCGCGCAGCCTGACACTTGTCCAGTGCAGTACCAATTGTGAGAAACAAAATAATAAACACCCCAACTTTAAAATTTAAATATTTTGGCGCGATGCCGATGTCTAATATCAAACAAAGTTATTGGCTAAAAATGCATTTAAGATGATGGCATCCATCACTAATAAGTTATTGGCAAAAAGATAACAAAAAGACACGAAAGTGGGCAAATGCAGATACTCCCAAGCAGCAAGCTGACGTCTTATTGACGAAAATTGTCGCATATACTTTTTTTAAAAGCTAAAATGATGCTATATTTTATTTGAAAATTAATATAGGAAAAAACTCCTTACTGCATGCAATTTCCTTGCAATGCAAAGTACCATCTTTCGGAACACTGTCCACCTTGGAGATGCAGATTTTTACACTAGCCAAAGATATTTCTTTCAAAGCTAAGTGAGATCACCTACCGCAGACCACTCTCGTATTATTTTTGTCTAATGGGTACGGTTTAGACGATAAAAAGCGAAGATATTGCAGAAACGTAGTAGTTTATTGTCCATTACGCCATCTATCGGTATGTCAAAATATATATAATATTTTTTATTAACACGTCTTTAAAACTTTTAATTAGGTTTTAAACAAAATGTTTACAGCTCCTAACAGTCTACTTGAATATCTTGCCTTCTTGACTAGCCATCACCAATTAATCACACAACACACACTTATTAGGTAATGAATACATTTGATTATGTATATTAAAAAACTCTTTTCTTTAAAAAAGAAACTAAAAAGCTAGAAAACCACG
Source organism: Listronotus bonariensis (assembly GCA_014170235.1). Classification (NCBI taxonomy): domain Eukaryota; kingdom Metazoa; phylum Arthropoda; class Insecta; order Coleoptera; family Curculionidae; genus Listronotus; species Listronotus bonariensis. The sequence continues at coordinate 115,709 of JACEGR010002844.1, forward strand.
TAGAAAACAAATTCACAAAGCGGTCGTAGCAAATTTTACCATCATTTTATTTTTACTCGCTCCAAAATACATAATAAACATTTTGTTTGACCTAATTTTTATTTGCATGATTTTTAACAATAAAATATTATGAAAAGGCCATTTCCTTTAAATTATGTAAAAAACATAAAATAATGTTGTTTAGCTGCCATTATAAATAAAACAGATCAAAAAATTGCTTTAATGTTAGTTAAATACCAATGTTAATAATATGGTTTAAAAAGTATGAATATGCGTTGAAGGTTTGCCTTCAAAAATCTAATATTTATTTGCCTGCAACAAAAACGCGTGCTTTATTTAATCAGCCATTTTTGTATGCTTGCCGGCAATTCGCCTGCATGTAAAATTTATTGGCAATTAAGTGTTTATTTAGGGTTGACTTTTTAATGCGTATAAGATGTTGGCATAATATTGCCACCAATTGCCAATGCTTTACCATCAATGCCAATATGAAAAATGTACATTGCCGGCAAATAGTGTTTGCTGAGTACCTATGACACATACAGAGATATACATGAAAAAAATATTTTGAAAATGTGCAAATCTTATTACAGGACGTTTATCGAATGCAAAGCTGATTCTATTTTGCCTGCCTTTATATATTTTTTAACGGGACTTTTACCCATTAAACCACAAACAGGTGTCAGGTTGTACCTGCGATACCTGGTCTTACAAAATTTTAAAACGTGGTATTTTATAAGGATTATTTTTCAAATTTTTGTTTTACGAAAAAAACTTTCTTAATAAAAATTGTTTATTTTGCTCTACCCAAAATTTTTAGTTTTTTGTCTTAATGTCCTATCTTAACTCCTAAACGACGAAAATTTGTTGTATCAAAGCGTTACACAGGTTTCTATAATCTCTTCCAGACTACCTATAATGAAGTAAAGCAAAGCCCTCTTTAGATCATAATATTATTTTTAAAAACATATTTTTTATCTCTGTACACATTTAAAAAAAATATGTATGAGGTATTTGCACACCTATAAAAATTATAATTTGTAAGCTTAAACAAGTATAGAAATCCTATTGCCTGCCTTTGTATATTTTTTAACGGGACTTTTACCCATAAAACCCCAAACAGGTGTCAGGTACCTGCATCTTTACAAAATTTTAAAACGTGGTATTTTATAAGGATTATAGCTTTTTTAAATGTTTTATCAAAATTTATCACTCTATATAACTTTTCTATTTTTCCAATTCGAAACTTTTTTATTTATAAAAATTGTTTATTTTGCTCTGTCAAACATTTTTAGTTATTTGCGTTAATGTCGTATCTTAACTCCTAAACGACGAAAATTTTCTATTTGGGACTATAAAAAATTTTGGTCATTTTTCAAATTTTTGTTTTACAAAAAAACTTTCTTAATAAAAATTGTTTATTTTGCTCTGCCCAACATTTTTAGTAATTTGTCTTAATGTCACAAAACACAAATTGTACTAAGAAAAAATCAGTTTTATTTATAAAAAAATACATTAACTACAGAATACATATAACTTAATAAATAAACATAAAATTGTATCTACCTTTAAACACACACACACTGTTGAGACATAATACATTTTTGAAGTCGTTTCCTCACCAGGTTAAACTATGTTGGTCTTAACAATATATATTATAAAATATAAATAATATGTATTGTTTCACAACACTTGTTATGCCCTAGACTTCTCGGCGCGCTTTTTTTTAAAGTGCTTTCCCACGTAGGCCTAGTGCACTATATAGTCTAAGGTTTAAAAGTTTAAATTATGGTATCGAGGAAATAAATAATTTATTAAAGTGGCTTAGCTACAGCCTACTTTTTGCAGCGTCCTTTTTCAATGCCATCAGGCGCTGCTGCATTGCCGTGATTTCGGCTTCGCACTCACTCACTTTCTTGTTTTTTTCTCGATATCACAACGAATCTCTTCCCGCACTTTAATAGTATTTCGCAACACATTACGATGTTGGCTTGAACCTATTTGTTCAAACCATTCTTCGTCCTTGTTGTTGTTGTTGTTGTTGTTTGAGGATGGACCAGCCATTTCTTCAGCTTTCCTCTTACACAACACTGAATAGAAGTTATCAGGCACCGTGGTGTTAACACTCCGAGGTGTAGTTAACAATTTTTTAATATTGGTGCCGTCGGTTTCCTTGCTGCCGCTGGCTTCCTTGCCGGTTTAATAATTATATTTTCTATTATGCACACTTTTGGTGATGACGGCGCCGCGCCGGTGGCGGTGGTGGTGGAGGCTCTTGTTTTTTGAATGCGTCAGCTTCCTGCCGCAGTTTCACAGAAGCAACAACGAAAAAACTTCTTAATAAAAATTGTTTATTTTACTCTGTCAAACATTTTTAGTTATTTGTCTTAATGTCACAAAACACAAACTGTACTAAGAAAAAATCAGAAAATGTTTATTGTAAACCTAAATATAGCATTTGTATGTTTTTGTATGGTTCCAAAACACCTC